>VYZS01038846.1:0-19017 GCA_013400695.1 Neodrepanis coruscans
AGCAGGTACTCCAGTAATGGAATATGACGGGTTGTTTGGATTTCTGAGTTGGATAAAATGGTTACAAGTAAAGTTGCACAGAAAAACAGATCTCTACAAGAATCTCCCATGAGGCTGGGCTCCCACATCCCAGCTACTGACTAGAAAATTACTCTGAAAAAACACCATCCTCCCTCTCTGATTTTAACTTGTCCTTCTCAGATACAGCCTTTTCCCCCTTTCTAGCCAGTTTGGTCACTTCAAGAGTATTATGACACCTTCAATATCTTAAAAGCACTGAACTGTTTTCATTTAAATGTTACTTAAATGTCATCTGAATTAAATTTAGATTTTCAAGACACAATATCACTTCATACTGTACTACATTTAGTATTGATGGAAGCTGCCCAAATGACACACATTATGTAGATTGTCCTTCCTACCCCATGAGCTGGGACATCTCAGCAGTCTTTTACATTATACAATCTATTCCTGGGATCTGTCAGAGGGCACAGAAAGACTTTTACAGTTTCTTCCAAATAATAAACTAGCCTAACTTGGCCTTAGTGCAACAATCACAGTAGGTCAATGCTTCAATTGACACTTTAAGGTAGCTGAAAGTCACACCCCAGATTTAATGAAGAGTAGCTGTAGGAAAGTTGCAGCAGCTTAGATATTGGTTTAGCAAATGTGACGAGATAAAATAGTTACCTGCAGTACAAGCTTGGGCAGAAAAAATATATTTCCAGGGCAGCCAAGAAAGCAGGAACCACATCTATGGCCATGGCGTTAAGAGGAGAGGATTCTTGCCTATATTCTATATGTAAACAGGGTCTGGGCTCTTTGGAGAATCAACTCAGCAGCAAACACTGCAGGGCCTAAAGGAACCCCTTATAGTTCAGGCTGAGCAGTTGAGCTCCCTCTGTGAAATACAGGGAATAATTTAAGCTTAAAACTAACATAGGTGGCTGAAGCAAAGGCTAAGAATGTTCTGTCTCAAATCCTGCTCCTCTTTGGATACTACCAACCTGGAAGTTTTGCTGTAGCAGTACAGAATGCTCCATACAATAAGGATAGGACAGCTGACATAAACCTTGCTTTGCTCAGTTTGCTGTTCACCATTCAGAAACAGTCTCTCTCCTGGCAGAGCTATGACCGAGGGATAAAAAAGTAAAAATAAAGAGCTGGAATGCTGCAGCACATGATTGAAACCAGGCTGGGGCACAAGCTAATGTAGAGTTTGGTTTGGGAACAGCAGAGACAACTGTAACAGCAAGATCTAACAGGCAGAGGAGATCAAAAGAAAAGGAACAGGCAGGCAAAGGGTCCAGAAGACCCAATTTTTGCCCCCCCCCAGCTTTCCCCGTATCTGCTGTATGACCTCAAACATGTTGTTTCACCTCTGCAGTTCTGTTTCCTTAGAGATCAATTACCTTAAGGCAGAGATAATTTCTTCTTATAGTTCTGTACAGATCTTAGGACAGTGCCTATAACTAAGACCTATGGCCTCTGATGTAATAGAGATGCTGATGTGTTACAAGGAATAGGATGTGCTCAAAATATGTGCTCAAGTACAGGGCTATTGCTGCAAAAATGTAAGTATTCACCGTGGAGCTGCATTGTCATAAAACCAGGCAAGGTGAAGGAGGCTTGAAAGAGCAAGAAAATGAAGTTGCCTTTCTCTGGGGTCTGCCCAAGACTAGGACAGAGCCTATGCTGACATGGATGCATCTGAGGCCCTTGCAGTGTGTTCCCCATGCATCCCACTGCACAGCAACTCTGTGGGGAAGAGCTAGGCAAAGAGGAGAGGGCAGGAGTCTGACCCCCAAGGCTATCCCCCAAGAATGAGCAACAACAACCGATCCCTGAAAGATGAAGTATAATCAGCATTTGCCTGTTGTCTTCCCTCTCAATACACTGTGACTGGAAAGAAGACTATGGGATCACTGATGACCCTCTCTCCAGGGCAGAGATGGAAAACACATAGCAAAGACTCTGACTATGATGCAACAGTTGTTAAGTTTCTTCTGTGAGAGATAGAAATTAAAGAAAAAAACAGCATTTCTATTTCTCACCCCATTCTGCGCATGGCAATTGCTGGAGCCATATCCTGCAGGAGCGGGTCAGGACACTTGGCATGACTCTCCACAGAGAGCATCATCTTCAGGGGGAGGGCTTTTGTTTGGAGACCTGATCTCAGGCAGTTCACATGCTGAATCAAACCTCAGATCCTCCCAGCATTCCTATTCCAGAGCACAGCAAGTGCAGGCCTTGGATCATAATTTAAGATTAGTTTGGGAACTTGAAGGATTGTTGTTATTAATATCATACAGGTGTCAGCGATACCTTCTGCACTCCAAAACAGATTCTGTACAGATGGACTTTAAAAGTCCTTAGTCCTCCTTACACTCATGTCCTTCAGGTCACAGAAATCACTTTAAAGTCAGCAAGGAAAAAACACCCTGCTGTCTTCCGACAACTAAATGGGGCATACCCTAGTGCTGTCAGCAAGATTGAATGTAGCCTCTGTGCTCTGTGAGACCATAAATCCCTTTATTGGCACAGATTACCAACCTGATTGCTTGCATACAGATTAATGCAGCAGCATGAGTCCTCTGGGTGACTGCTGAGCAGAGAAAGCAGGAGGGGGGAATTTATTTGCTCGGAAGCTTGTGATATTTATCTATCAATCACCAAGGAAAAAACATTTCGTGAGCTTAATTCCAAAAATATCTTTGTATACAGAGAATAGAGATCTGGGAAAATTACTGAGCTTAAAAAAGGAAAGGAAGCAGTTCTATGGTCATACACATGAAAGCCCAAAGTTGTGCCAGCTTCCCAGGGTCAGCACAGCCTGACACCACACCTAAGGTCTTCCCTCCAGACATGGGATTTCCTAACCTACCTCACTAAAGGAGTAGGGTAGCATCAACAGGACGAGCATGGCTGAAAGAGGAGAGGTAATACATGAAACAATCATTCATCTTCTCAAGAGGCTCAGCAAATTCTTTCCATTTCCATTTTTAATTCAACCCTAAATATGGTGAATTAAAAGAGGCTGCAAAACCTTGCTTATGGCAGGGAAGATGAAGGAGCAGCCCCTTCATATTTTTAATTAACTCTGCATTGAATGATGACAATTGATAGTTTATCACCTCTGTTTCATGTTCCTTACCCAGTCCCTGCCTGCCTGATGTGATTGCCCATAGATGGCACAGTGTGAATTGCAGTCCCTCACCACAGGGAGTGGCCCATCCTCTCCAGCCTACTGCTCACCAAACCCTAGAGATTCTGCTGCCATTGATGACAGGCCACTTGTGCACAGCCTTTGTACTGCTGAGAGGATCTGGGTCCCAGCCCTCTGATACTTGAAAGCAGGTAGGTGCCTGGCTGGCACCCAAGTCAGTTTGGGGCCCCAGACCCAGCCTGCCTGATGCCAACAGTTTTTGGCAGCTGGGCATACTTTCTTGGCATCACCAGGAAACTCAGTCCTCACTTTTGAAAGCTGGTCTCAGATAAGAGAACTTTACTTAAAAAATAGGCACGTAAGCTGTGCAAAACTAAGACAGCAGCACATTCTCTTTTTTTTAATTTTTATGTTCCTGAACTTGGCTCTCCTTGAAGCCTTTAACTAATGAAATTACTTGATCAAATTTCTCAGGAGATAGCAAACATCACAGCCTTGTTTGGCATAAAGGAATTCTTGTAAGATGAATTGACTCTCATATATTTGAGATCTGCTGCTAAATACCTTGTCTCCCCTAAAGAGTTGAATAGAAAGCAAATAATAAAAACAATTATATATTTACCAAAGAGCTAGAGAGCAAAAATAATTGAAGTTATCTGTTCCTAGATAAATATCAGTGTCGGGAAAACAGTCTGGTTCCATTTCTGACGTAAATTTTTTCCCAGACCTAGTATTCTTTAGGAACCACTTTAGCATGTGGTGGGAACACCAAGGACCAGTCTGCAAGTGCCAAAATTTGGGTGCTGGTCATCAGCTCTCCACATGCTTAGGGAGAGGCAGCTCCTGACCAGAGCACCCAGTCAGCAGGGAAGCTGGCACCAGGCAGGCTCATCTCAGGGGCCAGGTGCTGGACAGCTTTGCACCACTTCCCCTCTGCCCCCTTGCTTCTCCTCTGCCTGCATGTGCTGCATGCTGGCCAAGCTGCTCTCGTCTTTATCATCTTTCTATGCTTGGAAACTGGCAAATGAAGTGATTTAAACTGGATATTCATCAGCTTGTGTGGGGTCAGTGGGACCTCCAAGCCTCCATGGGGTTGGAATTAAGCTGCTTACACCACCTGTGTTTTACCCAGTTCAATGCAGATTACAGAATCAGAATGATTTGGGGTGGGAGGGATCTTTAAAGGTCAGCTAGTCCAACCCCCCTGCACTGAGCCAGGGTTCTTCCATTAGATCAGGTTTCTCAGAGCCCCATCCACCTTGATCTTGAATGTTTCCAGGATAACTCATTGTTCAGTTTTCCGAACACAACAGGAAAAATAACAAAACAAATCACAGCTATCAGCACAAAAGTATTCCAGCCATCACTTGACTATTTTTTGTTAATTATACATTGGACTACAGACAGTATTTATTTTCTGACTTTCTACAGTTACTTTTTGTGGGCCATAAAAGGGATGTTACTTGGGAGAAAAGAAAATACTATCTACGGGAAGCGTTATTGCCAAAAGTAAAAAAATATCTTCCAAAGTAACTTCAAAATATTTGTGTTTAGGCAACAGGCCACCATTTTTAAGTAATTTGATTTAAAGAGAAAACAACAACACAACAGCACTATTTGGATACAATCCACTCAAGTGAATTTAATTCTGAACTTGGATGTAAAATTGGGTGGAAAACTTAAAAGGAAAGTCAGTATTGACTTGCAGTATTTACAATTATTTTATTGATTCATTTTTTTAACAAGGATTGGTTAGTACTGATGGGGCTGCACCAGCTGATTTGCCCCATGTTCATTTGCAACATCCTTCTGAGAGCATACAGCCATCACACTGATCTATGCAAGGTCAGGAGGTTGGTACAAAATGAAAATAGAAGTATAATAAGTAGGAGCAGCAACAGAACTACGCCTGGGCATTGGTGCAAAATAAATGGACCATCCCTCTCCCTATTTTCCCTCCATTCCCAGGAGCAAAAGTGAAGGACTAGCATATCAGAGTGGCATCACAGCACCTCCTGCCCTGCTTAGCTGGAGGAGATGAGAGAGCTGCCAAGGGCAAGGTTAAGAAAGCCAATCAGAGCTTCAGCTGGAAGTCAAGTACCCTGTGCAGTCAGTCAGGCTTTGCTCATTGCCTGCACAGCCCTCAGGATGCCCTTTCCCAGAGAGCTGATGCCTGATACTGGTGTGACAGGGAGAGCCAGGCCTCTGCTAAGGAAAGCTCAGGGAGGAGAGAAGGGAGGAATGCACTGAAAGCCCCAGGCACACAGCAAGCCTCTTCCAACCCAAGGACAAATCTGCAGCCAGTTTGAGTCTCCCAAGGACAAAACTACAGCCAGTCTAAGAAATAAGAACTAAGAGACAATTAAAAAAGACAGTGTTTTAAAGGAAAAGTAGAGCATAAAGCTGCCTTTGCCCTGCAATCTGAGCTGGATGCAGTGATGCTGCATGAAAGAACTGGGGTAATGCTGCTGGGATGTTGCACAGGCCTTCTGGATCCACAGCACACCAGACCACAATGATAAAAATGGAGAATCTGTTTGGAAGGACTTGCATGGATCTCCCACGCTCCTGAGCACTAACCCCTGCTACTGCACACAGCCAGGCCATTTGCTTTCATGACAGCAGAATAGCTCTTTGATTTCCCAGAAAGTAACAAGTTATTCCATACTAAGAGCAAACGGGTGCCTAACACAGCATTTGTGCAACACAGCAAAGCATGCTGAGGGTGGGAAGAGAGTCCTCTTGTGGAAGGATGATAACCCCGTGACCTATGCATTTGTGATTTTAGCTCTGATCATACTCCTCAGTCCACACATAGGAAACCCAACTAAATAGATGTCAAGATGTGCTAAAACCAAAGCATGTTCCGTCTGAGTTTTCTTAAATTCAAGAGATTTAACCATTTCTTTCTCTTGCTCTAAATTGTCCTTAAAATAAAACCACAACTCCTAGAAGTACATGTACTCAGTTTAGTGTGTCATTAAAAGCTGTATTCATTTTTGTAGACAATAAAGCGATCTAATTAGAGATATCTAATTAGAAATCGTCTTCTTTTTTGTGTTTGTGTTTCCAGCCACAAACACCAAGTGTCAAACAGTTCACCCTGGTTCCCCTCTGCAGAGTCAACCCTTGAGTCCTCCAGCAGCCATGTGCTGCCATGTGTCCATGTCACAAGCAAGTGGGGCACCTGGAGATTTCACACATGACAAGTAAATCCACTGATGCTGGATCAAAGGTTGCATTTTCAGCCCTTGCACATATTGTAGCACTAGAAGCACATCCACCAAGGTTGCCACAGGCCTCTCTAATCCTCTCAAAGATGACATTTCTTGCAAATTTCCTTGGTCTGCGTCTTGTGCTGGCAGCAGGCAGGGCAGATCCCACACACAGCCACATACATTTGCCTACACTGTAATTTCATAAGTGACTTAAGCTGACATAAAGCAACACTTAAAGGAAAGAACTGGTTCCTCTCTGCTCCTGTCCTTCCCTCCTTCACTGCAAGAAAAGCAGTATTGAAGTTTAGATCAAAATTGTTTTTTTCTGCAGGCTGATCTTCATGTAAACTCTTAACCTAGTCTTGCCCCTTACACAGCCTCACAACACCCCTGCCAGTGCCAGGGGAGACCGAGGGTTACAGGGCAGGAATGAGCAGCTCAGGCAGTGGAGCAATGACTCAACAGCATTCCCACTTTGAGTTTTGACATTGGTTTCAGCTGACCTTGGCTGCCCTCACTGCTGGAAGAGGTGCCCCAAGGACCTACCCCCACATCCCAGCCCACGTTTCCATCACTGTCGTTGTGCCAGCACCAGACTGCCTGAAAAATAAACTTAGGAACAAAATGCTTTATCCTCCTTTACTTTTCGCCCAACCAAGGCACAGATGTTACCCACAACTAAAATGGTAATTAAAACGCAGCATTAGGCTCAAGCACATTATTTCAGCTGAGATGCTGCAAGTCTAGAGGCTCCAAGCCTCCCAGCACATAAGTCCAACAAGTTTGTCTCCTGGCACTAACCTGAGTGAGCACAATACACCAGTGGAGTGGAACATTGCTTCGCCCGATATGTTCTTGCTTGCTGGGCTCTCCCATTTGAGCTGGCTTTACTTCATCTGAGCATGAACACATTAACAAATCCTTTATTTTATTTGCTCTGCAAGCAGAGAGCAGGCTCGGGCATGGGGCTGAAGCAAACCACATCCCAGAGGAGTCAGCAAGAGCCAAATGTTGCTCTTACTAGAGCTCACACAGCTCAGGACCTTTCAGCATCAAAAGCATCTTATCTATGCCCTCAGAGAAAACAAAGCATAATGATAGCCTTAGCCAACAACTTTGCCAAAGAGCATTGATAAAATCTCACAAAAGGAGCCCTCTAATTCATGCTAGTTTGATGGACACCACAATGTTATCAGCAGAGCCACCCTCCAGGCACACTGCCAGCAGATGTACTTGGCAGCGGTGGTAGCACCCCCAACGGATGAGGACAACCATCTCAGGCTTGTCATGCCCAGAGACCTTGTAAGAGCAAACAAAGAGCAGTCTGAAGATAACCTCTTTGGAAGAGCACTGAACCGGGCCAATTAATTAGCCAAAAGTAAGCAAATTGATTAATAAAACCAAAACAAGTACCACCAAAGCTGTAACAGCTCACACGTGACAGCTACCAGGGGACAGAACAGGAAAAAGCAGAAGTTGTATGGCTTTGTTCCCTCCATCACATACTTCACTAAGTAGTTCAAGATACTCTCCCTTCAGTATCTGCATAGGAAAAACTATGTGGAAGGAGGTGATGTGTGCAAATACCTCTGTAATTGTCTTCACATGATCACAAGGACATCCCTACATGGGAAAGTGAGCTCAGTTATGCAGGTGTAGGGAGAAGAGCTGCCTCTGCCCAGTCTAGAAGGAAGTGTCACAGGGAAGGGATGAAAATGCAGAGTTAAATACTGTTTTAATGTAGAGTTTTATTTTTTCATATTGGCAAAAAATGTTTTGTGCATTTTTTGAAGTTGTTCCCAAGTAGATAATTTCTTTTTTAAGAAACATTCCTATAAATTGACTTTTAGGGTCTGCCTAAACTCAGAAATACTTCTAGCGTCTTTTACAGCCAGTTCTGCCCAAATGATTTCTAAATTGGTTAAAGTCAGCATATAGATTTCAGATAGAATAAAGCACACAGGCAATCATTTTCCTGCACTATGTTCAAGGTAACTTTGAAAAGTCTATTAGAGCTAATGCAATAGAAATGTTCAGATCATCTGTAGTCCTATTGTGCTGGTTTTTGCTGGGGTAGAGTTCATTCTCTTCATAGCAAATGGTATGGGGCTGTGTTTGGGATTTGTGTTGAATATTGCTCCTGAGCAGCACTTAAAAAGAGCCAAGGCCTCTTTGGCTCCTCACTCCACTTCACCAGCAAGAGGCTGGTGATGCACAAAGAGCTGGGAGGAGACACAGCTGAGACATCTCACCCCAGCTGACCCAAGGGATATCCCAGACCATGTGGCGTCATGCTCAGCATATAAAGCTGGAGAGAAGAAGGCAGAGGGGATGTTTGGAGTGATGGTGTTTGTCTTCCCAAGTCACCATTATGTGATTGTCACCATTACCTTCCTACCCTTGGGAAGTGGGGAATGAATTCATTGTTTGCTTTGCTTGTGCACTTGGATGAAGTTTCCTCACTTTTACCCTTCCAATTCTCTCCTTTATCTCAAGGTGGAGAAAGTGAGCATGGGACTGAGTTGACAGCTGGAATTAAACCACCACCTGGTAGTTTAGCATGAATTTAGGTTATAGTTTTGAGCCTCATAGAGGATTCCCCCTAATAAGGGGAAATCCATGTGGGCCAGATGTCAAATAAACAGGTGATTCCCTTTCATGTTTTACTGACAGTCTCACACACATATTTTTAAAATGTATAGTAAGATATTAACAGTATCTAATTTTCTGTTAATTACTAAAAATTTAACAAGAGCGGAATTTACTAAAGTCACAGGTAATTCTTACTACTACAATGTAGAGGCTTGTCTTCAAAACTTTCCTCTAGGTTTATTCTGGCACTGAAAGACTTAAGAGATCTTTACCTACCCAACCTTGAAATCATTGCAAATAAAACACTTATGAAAAGCTTTGGATTGCCAAAACTGAGATCCAAGCAGGTATTGGAGTTAACTGGTGAGAAGTCACCTTATTCCTTCCTTTAAACTAAACTGCAGAAGGTAACAGATAGTGGCAGGAAAGATGAGGCCAGCTGGAATCTGACGATTGATTGAAAGGGAAGCTGAGAACAGGCTATCAAAAAAGGGTTCTCATTGTCACTCACATTCATCTGCATCTTGTGATTTATCTCACCATGTTGTGATCTCAGGCCTTGTGGTCCCAGCCTACACATGCCAACTTCTTTTTCTGCGCTGTATCTCCCTATTCCCTCCCTGCAAACCCCATCAGTCAGGATTTGCTGGGACCAGCACTGAGTTGTATTTACTAGCTCAGCAGCCAACTCCTGTGGTTGCTCCGTGTGGGCTGACTTGAGACTATATTTAGAGCATGAAATCCCTCTTACCTCTATAAATGCTTTCACTGACTCATCATGGGGAAATTAGCAGCCCTACACTACCATGAAAACAGAGAAAAGGATACTTTCAGGAAAACTGCCAACACCCTTTTTCTCCAATGGGAGTTTTAATTGGCACCAGCATTTGTGTTCATTTTGATCCACACTCTTCTACACTCAACACTGGTATTGAAGCACGAGAAGGCGTAGAAACAGTACAGATAAGGCATGTGACCATGAAAGCCATATGGGAAAAAGCTGATCCATTCTCTCTCTAGTATCAGCCTGTATTTATTGCAGTGTCTCTGTTTGCAACTGAAGGTTTACACAAACTCAGCAAAGAGGATATTTTCAGTCAGTTAAGTGCACGTAGACAGTAAGCTGCTGCACCTCAGATGGTGGGCAGTAACACCTGCCCGTGCTCCAATGGTCTAATTTGGAATATGGCAGGACAAGGTTCTGTTCAAAATGCCATACAGACAGATACTTACTAAAGCACTGCTGCTAGCAGAAGACAACAATCCTCTACAAGACAGCAAGAAGTCTGGTCCTTACCCCCTCACTAGGCATGGATAGATCTGGAGGACAGCATTACCCACGGCCTCTGTATCCATCAACCACACGAAGAGAAGCCACTTGCTGGAACATGTAAACTGTTTCTCTGCAGTTCTGAACTGAGCAGAAGCTGTAGGCATCATCCACCCCTGCTATTTCAAAGTTCTTCTTGTTGAAGAAGAGAATGTGTGAAAGAGTACGGAAATACAAAACAAGCTTGCCAATAGTGGTGCTGTTGTTCAAGCAACCATGTTCACAACTGGAACCAGTTTTGATGGCAAAGACATTTTGCAAGCAAATGGCCCATCTTGCAGTCCAGCATTTGGATGTTTTCCAAAATAACAAAATGCACTGAAACAAAGCTGCAGCATAAGTGTCATCTGTCCTGCTTGCCCAGTAAACAATAANACCATGTGGCGTCATGCTCAGCATATAAAGCTGGAGAGAAGGCAGAGGGGATGTTTGGAGTGATGGTGTTTGTCTTCCCAAGTCACCATTATGTGATTGTCACCATTACCTTCCTACCCTTGGGAAGTGGGGAATGAATTCATTGTTTGCTTTGCTTGTGCACTTGGATGAAGTTTCCTCACTTTTACCCTTCCAATTCTCTCCTTTATCCCAAAGTGGAGAAAGTGAGCATGGGACTGAGTTGACAGCTGGAATTAAACCACCACCTGGTAGTTTAGCATGAATTTAGGTTATAGTTTTGAGCCTCATAGAGGATTCCCCCTAATAAGGGGAAATCCATGTGGGCCAGATGTCAAATAAACAGGTGATTCCCTTTCATGTTTTACTGACAGTCTCACACACATATTTTTAAAATGTATAGTAAGATATTAACAGTATCTAATTTTCTGTTAATTACTAAAAATTTAACAAGAGCGGAATTTACTAAAGTCACAGGTAATTCTTACTACTGCAATGTAGAGGCTTGTCTTCAAAACTTTCCTCTAGGTTTATTCTGGCACTGAAAGACTTAAGAGATCTTTACCTACCCAACCTTGAAATCATTGCAAATAAAACACTTACGAAAAGCTTTGGATTGCCAAAACTGAGATCCAAGCAGGTATTGGAGTTAACTGGTGAGAAGTCACCTTATTCCTTCCTTTAAACTAAACTGCAGAAGGTAACAGATAGTGGCAGGAAAGATGAGGCCAGCTGGAATCTGACGATTGATTGAAAGGGAAGCTGAGAACAGGCTATCAAAAAAGGGTTCTCATTGTCACTCACATTCATCTGCATCTTGTGATTTATCTCACCATGTTGTGATCTCAGGCCTTGTGGTCCCAGCCTACACATGCCAACTTCTTTTTCTGCGCTGTATCTCCCTATTCCCTCCCTGCAAACCCCATCAGTCAGGATTTGCTGGGACCAGCACTGAGTTGTATTTACTAGCTCAGCAGCCAACTCCTGTGGTTGCTCCGTGTGGGCTGACTTGAGACTATATTTAGAGCATGAAATCCCTCTTACCTCTATAAATGCTTTCACTGACTCATCATGGGGAAATTAGCAGCCCTACACTACCATGAAAACAGAGAAAAGGATACTTTCAGGAAAACTGCCAACACCCTTTTTCTCCAATGGGAGTTTTAATTGGCACCAGCATTTGTGTTCATTTTGATCCACACTCTTCTACACTCAACACTGGTATTGAAGCACGAGAAGGCGTAGAAACAGTACAGATAAGGCATGTGACCATGAAAGCCATATGGGAAAAAGCTGATCCATTCTCTCTCTAGTATCAGCCTGTATTTATTGCAGTGTCTCTGTTTGCAACTGAAGGTTTACACAAACTCAGCAAAGAGGATATTTTCAGTCAGTTAAGTGCACGTAGACAGTAAGCTGCTGCACCTCAGATGGTGGGCAGTAACACCTGCCCGTGCTCCAATGGTCTAATTTGGAATATGGCAGGACAAGGTTCTGTTCAAAATGCCATACAGACAGATACTTACTAAAGCACTGCTGCTAGCAGAAGACAACAATCCTCTACAAGACAGCAAGAAGTCTGGTCCTTACCCCCTCACTAGGCATGGATAGATCTGGAGGACAGCATTACCCACGGCCTCTGTATCCATCAACCACACGAAGAGAAGCCACTTGCTGGAACATGTAAACTGTTTCTCTGCAGTTCTGAACTGAGCAGAAGCTGTAGGCATCATCCACCCCTGCTATTTCAAAGTTCTTCTTGTTGAAGAAGAGAATGTGTGAAAGAGTACGGAAATACAAAACAAGCTTGCCAATAGTGGTGCTGTTGTTCAAGCAACCATGTTCACAACTGGAACCAGTTTTGATGGCAAAGACATTTTGCAAGCAAATGGCCCATCTTGCAGTCCAGCATTTGGATGTTTTCCAAAATAACAAAATGCACTGAAACAAAGCTGCAGCATAAGTGTCATCTGTCCTGCTTGCCCAGTAAACAATAAAGATGAACTTTTACATGCAATTCAATTAAATGCATATTTAAGGATTACAGCTATTCCAATCTGCTGAATACATAAATGTGAGATTTTTTTTTTTGTTAAGTGCTCTTGTGTTCTCCGCTCTGGATTCCTCATCTTGTCAGGCTGGATGCAAGGAGAGGACACCAGGAGCTGGTTCTCCCACCTGCTCTGCAAGCTTGGTTGTGCCTCCTCTAGGCTGTGTTTGCCACTCTCCTTGAACTTTCCTAGTCATGTTATATATCCCTTCAAAAAGGGACAGTGGCCTCGTGCCCTAGCCAGGTCATGTCCTGTCTGTGGATCCCAGAGGGTTCACTGTGTGAAACCAACCTCATTAGTTACCATCCATGGCTGATCAATTAAAGCAGGAATCAGCACTCCAAAAGGGCAAAATTAAATTCAGTAATATTAATCTTTCTGTATAAATACATATGGAGCTGATGATTATGTTGGAATGGATGTCTTTTTTGCTGTTCATCTTCTCCCTGGTAGCTTGCTGTGAGCATCAGGACTCCCTGAAACTGCCATGGTGGGTAACACCATTCAGTTCAATGGAGAGAGCATTAGGAGCTTAGTACAGGAGACACCCAAAGACACCTATATTTCTATCTAGTAGGGCTGAAAGAGAAGAAAAAGCTTGCTGACCATAAATAACTTGCATATAAAGGACAAGGATGACAAGCACAAAATACAGACATAGCAATTATAGCTTCCAGTGGCTCATCATGCCCCACTGCTGAGGCAGCTCCATAACACCAATCTCATCTGTGACCATGGGAGCCAAGACAAGAACAGGAGCTGCAGCTGTTCCAGCCTTGCCAAGCTCTAAACCAGAAGCCCTGAGACAGGCTGACATCAGGAGCCCAAGCTGGCAGTCATAAGCACCTCCATACCACACTCCTGGCCAGCTCCTGAGGCAAACGGGTCTGGATGCGATCAGCACATGGCATAAACGCCTGGCTCTGCAGAATTGCAGTCCTGGACTGTGCCAGGAGCACTGTGCAGAATTTACAGCTGCTTCAGGCACCCCCTGCTTGGGTGGCCTCGAGGACAGTCCTCAGGTGGTGGTTGATGGAGGTAGGAATGCAAGTGATGCTGCCCACTGCACAGGGCAGCTGGTCACACCTCTGTGGGCAACACAGAGCCTCAATTAGGCCTGAATACAGACTTCCACTAAACTTTCTTGTGTCAACAAGGATAATTTATTGCAGAAAGTGTGCACAGTAGGGTGTCAAAATGAAAGTCTAGCAAGATTTGTCCTACTTTCCACCACAGACTTGGTGAGGATTTGCTTTCTCAAAGAGCACCTCATTCACCCAGAGATGGCTAAAAAAGCACTACTGCCTCAGTGCAGTGGGACGAAAGCTGCCCTGGTGGTCAAGCTGCTGGTGTGGGCTCTGTGTAGGGCACAGGACAGTTGACAGCAGCATGGTCACAGCAGTGTGTGAGCAGCACAGCTCTACCACACAGCTTCCCTTCTTCCCCCAGCACAGGAGATGATTACACTGCACACACTCCTGTTACTATTAAGCTTGTGATCCTTTTTCATAAGACTGGAATCTAATTAAGCTTTTTTACTGAGGCCTGATGGCTGCTCTCATTTCAGGGTGTGTTCAGAAGTTGTGTTCACCTCTGGCAGATCTGTGCATGGCCCCAGATGGGTCACAACTGCACCAAAATGATGCACTGTGACAGCCAATGCTCTACTGAGCCAGCAGGACCTGGCTGTTGTGGTCTATGGGTACCACCAGCCTGGGACACACTGGGGAAAGTAGGCAGTATTGGAAAACAAGAAAGTGGTTTCTTTTTCACAAAAATCTTCATTTCACCCCTCAGGAGTTCAAATCTACCTGTAAGGAACTGATGGAGTCCCATGCAACCACACTAAAACCTCAGTGATAGAAAATTTAGTATTCTTGAACATATAAATGAGGTATCAGAGGTTGGAGCACGCTTTGCTCTTTCATCATTTTCCAGCTATTTCACCCTGCACTAACAACTGCAACAACCCATAACAAGGGAGCCACTCCTGTGGGCTATGATCCATGCCAGAAGCCTAGATGAGACTATGGAAAGCAGCAGCTCAGGAGACAGTATTCAGCCTCTGAAATTACTTCACTAACATTGCTGATAATAATAAGCAGACACAGACAATTAGCAGCTGGGGAAAAGCTCTATGGTTTCATTCACCCCTCATGAAGTTAAGAACCCTACAGTGAGGAAGTCTCTCAAAAACAGCTGAGTTTGTGTTTGGGTTTTGTTTCCCAGTGTGCAGAAATTAGGAATGAAATACCGCTGTAAATCAGACTGTTAGAAGAGCTCCCCCAGCCCTTTACTCACATCAATCATCTGAGTGCCTCCAGTGAGAGTGTTTCCATGAGTGAGGACTTTTGGCAGGAGTAAAGCTGGAAAGATGAAGCACTTGCACATAATGACAGATTCATGGAATAATATGAATATTTATATACACTGGCATGGGAGCACTAAGCTTCCCATACAATTATTTATGTGCTGTGTTCAGACATGCCATTCATCTCAGCTGTTCTCCATTGAGCAGGTTTGTGGCTTGCAGAGGCAGCTGACACACACTCGACCACTCTGCTCTGGTTTGTATCAGCACTGATTCCATGCTGCAGCTCCTGCAGAGCGATGCCAAGGCAGTGCAGACAGATTTCACCCCTGCACTATCGCAAAGACCTTTACAGGCTGGGTCTCTCCTGCCCACAGCTCTGCTTCCTCATTGCTTTTGCATGAAGCCAGAGGGTTCCCCCCATATCTTGCCAGACATCCATAAATGACTTGCTGAGGCCCCAGAGACAGCTTGGGAGCACTTTACTCTGTCAACAGGTCTGTCCTTGTGGCAAATATGGGTTTTTTGGAGCCAAAGCAGTATTTTCAAGAGTATGGTGTCAGCTGCAAAGGGGACAGCAGTTAAGTACAGACACTACAGACCTGGGGCATCAGCTTGCTACAGTGTGCTACAGGAAAACAAAATATTTTGCAATTTTTACTTCTCTTAACACTGGCAAGCAGGAGTAAATCCACCAAATGCATCATGAAACAGCAGAATACAAATGTTACAGGGAAAAACTACAAGACATCTCACAGGGAGAGGGATATGAGCACACACAGCATGGAAATGGTGCGGATCTCCTACCCAAGAAAACCAGCCTAGGAGAGGCATTCACTATGGTGAGGTAAGAAACCTTACATGCTTATGGTACTTACCGAGGGTTTTTTCCCTACCTGGAGCATTTTTCTTTATAGAACAGAAATCAGCAGAGAAATATTCCTGAGCCCATGGTGTAGGTGGCAGCCCAGAGGCTCACATACTGCCAGAGCTGACTGTGAACTCCTAAACCCGGAGTGCTAGGAAAATATGTTCCCAAGGAAGATTGCTCTCTAGCAGCATTTCCCCCTTTTCTAAATAGTACTGCACCCACAGGCTGCCAGCAGCAATAATGTAAGGGAATCACAGCCTTTCCCTCTCATGTAACACCTTCCCAATTACTCCTGCCATCTTGCACAATCAATACTAATTACAGCCACACTGTCACTCCGCTTGCGAGGAGTAAAATGGTGATGATAATGCTGATGGAGTAATAGAAATATTCATCCTATACACATCAGTAATCCAAACTCACTGGTGTGTTCCGAGGGCATTAGGGTGGATGTGCTCTGAATCCAGAGAGATTCACATCAGACTATGGAATAGCTGTGTGAACCTTTCTGATCATAACCTCTCAAAATTAATTAAAACATCAAGTGCTTCCAAACCCGTGGCCTGTAAATAAATATCTTCCATAGGCACTCTCATTCATGAAAACATGGAAGAAAGACTGTATCACTATCAAGGAGATATCTGCCATTCCTTGAAAGGAAACAAGCCCAGGCTCATCTTTCTTCAGTGACAATTGCTGCACAATGGTTTGGGAGCATGAGATACAGCACCAGCATCTTTGGTAGGACTCGCCACTAGAAGCATCTTGTATGTAACACCATACTCAGCATCATCCAAGAAAGCAACTATAGTGGGCAGAGCAGGTTTTCCTACCACAGGGTGATCTGAACACTGTCACCATGGACAGACCATGTCCAGGGAGTCAGTGATGTCCCAAGAGCAGAGTTTATCCCCGATTCTCACAGTACCTTCATGGCCACAATACAGCATATCAACCCGAGCCCTGCAAATCTCACATGCACACAGAGTTGTCGGTCCACATCATGTATGTCCAAAAATCAAACACAAGCTTTCATGAGCATTTGAGTGCCAGACTACTCTGTGCAAAGCTCATTTAAGTAACAAAATTCAGACGTGTCAGGATTGCTTTTTTTCTCCCAGTACTACACATACCAAGCTCAGATGATGAAACAGAGGCAATTAGCAGTGTACTCAACAGTGCCCTCTGCTGAGAGATCAAATGCATCAGCACAAATGTACCTATGGACACCACACCATTTGGGTGGGGAAACTCAGTCTGTGACATTGGGAAAGTCAGTCCATGTGCCCAGCAAGGTCTGGCTCTCAAAACACAGCATTTAACCAAGAAAGAAAATAGACAAAGTTTGAAAATATGTTAAAAAGGCATCCACAAATGTTGTGCTGCATGGTACAGTCTGGAATAGAGACCAAACATCTCCCAAACACATGGCTTTCTGCTCCATACCAAAACTAATTCATTGCCTTTCCACTTTCACTGGGGAGAAGATTTATGAAAGACCCAAGCAGGACTGTGTCAAATTCAAAGGCATTAAACAAAAAAATGCTGCTTTACCTATCACAGTGCAAATTATATCAACCGTTAGCCATAAAAGAGCTCATTTCAAACAACAGCAATTTAACAGAGCTATTCCAAGGAGAACTAGTAGCTATATTTGTTTTCTTTCTGATATTGCAATAGCAAACCATGCATGAAGTTTATTAAGCCATGCTAATTGTCTTTCTGTGCTAGTACATTTTAGCCATATGGAGAATCTGGCTGGCGCTCAAAATACAAAATTGTTATTTGGGGAAAAATATCCTGAAAAGCTTCAACTGCTTCAATTGTTAATTTCTTCAACAACGTGAATAATACATAATCAAAATGTCAGCCTGGATGTGGTACAACATGTTAGAATCCAACAGAGAAAGGTAATTTGCAGAACCCAAGGAGATACATGTAGGAAAACAGCTGAGTTCACATAAAACATTTGCCATTAACCTGAAGTGTTCACACTGGGGAGAGCAGGTGACGGCCCTGAGGGCAGCACCCATCCAGACATGTGTGCTTGTGCTGGGTCATGGAGAAATCCCTGCAGCAGTCAGGTCTCTGAGTCAAAGGCTGGAGATACTAAATCCATGTGAAGAAACCAGGTTCAGATCCTCAAGTCACCACGACCTTGGGAGAAGTCCCAGAAAGCACACAGCTCATCCAGGGACATAACTCCTGCCCAGGGCGTAGGGCACTGAATGGAAGAGAGAGAGTCAAAGAGAAGAAAGCTGATGCTGGAACTACTGATATCACTTCCATTAATCATCAGTTCATAAAATTTATATGCAGAAACAAAAGCCTGGAAGAAGCCTCCTCAACATAGAGAACCCTCAAAATGCAAGTGATTTTTCAGGTGGAAAATCTGTTTCAGGGGTAAATTCTCATTCAGCTACAATTCACAAGGGAAATTCCAGCAAAGGTTGAGACTTTAAAGTTCATTGCTATATACTATCTTTGTTAAACNTAAGATACAGTTAATATGAATGATATGGTGAAGTTTTAGTTTTAAATATTTAAAATAATACTGAGCATGGATTAACAGAATTTATGGTTGCATGATTCTCAGCTTTTACACTACCTGGATCTGAGCCCCCAAAACAGCAGAATAATTGCTGTATTATGTATTTCTTCATAACTCGTGGATTATGTAAGGTGAATATTAAGAACAAGGTAAAGTGTACAAAACAACCCCAAAGCAAATCATCATCTTGGAGAGCTTGAAGAAAATCCATGTGCAGTGGTGAACATGTCAGTGCTGAGTCAATGGTTGGACTTGGTGATCTCAGAGGTCATTTTCAACTTTAAATATTCTATGAAAAGGAGAAGCCAAGACCAACTCTCTTGTTGCTCCTCATTTTTCACATGCCTGGCTGTATGACAGAATAGGGATTTCCACTAACTTTAACACAACAATTCATGCACTGCTACTGGACTAAGCACTGAATACTGAATACTGAATATGACCATGCTCTGAAGAAGCTCATGTTTCTTCTGGAACTTCCTTCCATATGGAAACTACTCAAGGCAATTCTTCTATGGATCTCAAGTGATTCTC
>VYZS01038849.1:7507-27324 GCA_013400695.1 Neodrepanis coruscans
TGGGGGTCAAAATAGGGTGGTATCTGATAGAATATTATGCTGGTGCTTTTTAAGTAAGAGAGAATGGAATATGAGAACACTGAGACATCACCAATTCCTACTCTGGTATTTCTTGGTTCCAGTAACCCAAAAGGAAATCGGGGGGAAAAAATCTCCATTGGGAAGGATATTTCTTTCAACAAGTACCAAATCACTACTATAAAAAATTGCAGAGAGCAACATAAAATTAGACTGCCAAGTTCATACGATAGATGTTACTGGCCTGCCTTTCGTTTTTTTTTAAAGTATAACTACAGCCTTCTGCATTGTGTCTAGGGCAACACTAATTCACATACAGGGCAGTAAAAGGAAGCAACTGCACCCCACCCATGCTAGCATCTGCTACAGTAATTGCAAGGACAATTCAGTATTCATAGGCTTGGACACATTTATCTCCATTACCCGAACCCTCATCTGATAGACAATCCCCTTCAGCTGCTCTGTTTCACTATACTCTAAATGCCTTATACTCTTAGTCTCATTTTTGGCAAGTTTTTATATGGAAAATATTAAGTATAGAGGTTTCTGTGCTTCTACAAATGAAATAACAGGAAAATATAATTGCTTTAACATTTAAAAGAAAAAAAAGCAGAACAACAAGTTGTTCAGCTTTGGAAATGCAGAGCAACCTCCTATTTTCAAGTAGAGGCCAAACAACTGAAAAAAAGGGGACACATTTCTTTTCATTGTATGATTTTGCCATTCCCAAAAAGATCTCCTCAAGTATTGCCACACAGTAAGACTTAAGAAAAAAATTTAATAACCTACTGTTTGTGTATAGTCAGAGGTCTGTTAGAGTGCAATATAGAAACTCAGGTGGCTGGAATACATTCATTAATCCATACCTTTCAATTAATGTCATATCTAGATACTGCAAAGGCAAACAGTACAGCAGTCCTGAGGGTGAGGGCAGTTTTTGCTTTATTCAGTCTCTCAAGTAGTCCAGCCTTCCCTCAGGCCTGGGGAAATTAAGATCCTCTGCTTTAGGAAACTGACTACTTGCCTTCTATCTGCAGAGGCAAAGCGCTAACCAAAGTTATACAGCCATTTATAATTTCAGGAATTATTGAAATGGTTTATAGCACTTTCAACAGTGCCCGCAGACAAAGATGGCATCCCAGATGTGTTCTGTAGTAGTATGTCACAAACTTTTTTCCCCAAGAAAATATATAAACTAAAAACTTCTAAACAAATGTAATGAAATCTGTGTCAAAAGGTTTCCTGACAATGCTAATTATGGTGTTCACTTTAAACACTAAGAAAAAAGTCATCCACCAGTCAGTGCCGCTGTCTTCCTTGTTACTCAACTCTAATATAAAGGAGAAAAAGATTAATGTCATTTAATACAATACACTACAGTAGGATAAGCCATTTGATACCTTGACTCCAGTATCTTTAAATAGTGCTGACACTTAGTGATTGTTAAATCTTAGCTACATTTAATTTTTCTTTCTTATTACGAGTATTAAAGTCTGATATAGAAGTTTACCTAAAACAAAATAGAAAGATAGAGGGAACAGAATAGAAGAAAAGACAGAGTACGGCTGTGACACGAAAACTAAACTTCTGTAGTTGTTCAGTTTTGTTAAAAAAATAAAGACCAAGGGAATAAGGCAGCAGGTATGGAAGCAAGAAGTCACAGAAAGATGTTTAGAATTATAAACAGTTCGTTTTTATGACTGAGAATAATCCTTTACGAAAATGAAGTAAATCTGCAACAACCACATCTGAAATAATATAAAAAAGGATCTGTAGAATCAGTTGCTAAAACATTGGACTCATTTAGTAATGACTAACCACCCATACAGAAAGACCAAATGAATAATGTCTGCTAAAATTTCAATTATACTCCTCTCATGGTTTTCTTTACGGCAATTAGTGTCAAGTTTCAGAACTATATCTCAAATTATTGTGCTTAGTGGGTATTCATTCACCTGTTGTGCTCAAGGCACAGTTAAACACAATACCTGCTTCTCCAGTAACATTTGCCTTTGATATATGTCCATTTTGCTGGTCATTGGGTTTCTACAAAGGAAGGACAGCTTTGTAAATTAAAAATGTCACTAGGGAAAAAAAGTGAAACGTGTTCAATATTTACACATGTTAAGTAGCAGTACTGACCTTATCTACAGCTTCTACACGTCTGGTTCTCTTCATGATCTCCTCAAGCCTCTACAATAAAAGTAAAGGGGTAAAATAATGTTTGCTGGCATTAATTTCAATATATGTCTCCGAAACTACAACTGCTTGTCATTTATCAGCTGTATCTGTTTATTGCAAAAAGTCGAATTATTTATTACTTTTGGCAATAATCCTTTCGCTGTCACATCAGGCCAATGAGGACTGCAGCCTTTCTAAGAGCTTATTTATATCATGGGTAACTTCCTACTGCTGAGGTAGAACCTGACTGATAAGGCAAAACCAATCACAGTTTCTCTGCATGTACTGAGTTACCTTCTTCCTTTCCAAGCGCTCTTGCTCTTCTCTTTGGAAATGCTTTTCACGTTCTAATCGAACCCGCTCTGCTTCTTCCCGTAGGCGAGCTTCCTCTTCTTTCTACATTGATGGTAAGAGAAAAAAGTGAGGAATAATTTACTATTTACAGACAGTTTTACACTGTCTGCTTATCTATACATATCTACAACATCCTGAAAAGATACTTTTGGAGTCTACAAGTCACTAAAAATCTTTTCAGACTGAATAGCACAATTCTTGAATAATCTCCATGTTTTGCATAGCATTAAGAGAATGCAACTAAACAATGGACATCATATTTGATTCTGTGCCTGTTCTGGAGCACACCAGATGAGAAATAAGGAATACATTTCCTCACCTTCAGCATTAAAAGAATAGCCAGGAAAGTATTAAAGAGACTCATGTTTTGCGTGGTTTTTGAGAGAAAAACAAAAACAGTAGAAGGTTTTGTTCAGCAAACAGAGGTAATTGTTTAACAAGGACAAACAGGTACATTTGCACAAACTTTCCATTCCTGCTTTTTTAATTAAATGCAAAACTTGTCTGGAATACGCTGTAGAGAGTCTTTGCTCCCAGATAGTGACAGTGTTGTATGATGGAAGTACTACAACAGATCGTTTGTTACAGCTGTGACATCCAAAAAAGCCTTGGCCATGCGCTATCTCTGAGTTCTAAACCTCAGTTTAATATTCCAAAGAAAGTATCACACATCTGAAAAAGAAGAATGCAGTTTCCAAGCCATATTAACTAACAATCCTTTAAATATTTATTATCATTTATATACTAGAAGAAAAATCTCATGTCTGAGAGGCAAATTGAAGTTCTGGATGTTGGACCAATAAAGCACATACAAGAAAAGAAGAATCGTATCTAGAATACTTACCATAGCCTCTCCTAAAGTCAGTACACCAAGAATATGCCCATCAAAAATGAAAGCACTTGAAAAACTTAATTTTCATTTTTTTACACTTATCTCTTATGAGTAGCTGCTCTAAAGGACTGCACTTTCTAAACATTCTCCTTGGTTTGACTACACAAGTGGTCAAAACCTACTCCTTCCCACTAGCCCCACACAAAGCAATATTTGGCATAGGATTAGAACTCAGCAGTGCTATGTTTCCAATATAGTGAACTCTTTCCATTTAGACTTTCTATAACTGTTGGGACGAAGAATTCTCTGGTATAACACCAGTCATCAAAATTGCCCAATACAAATCCATTGATTTTTTTTCATCATGATTTATAAGGAATAGGAAAGGATTTGTTCTAAATGCATCCTAAAGGAAGTGGAATAAAACCCCAACATAAAAATCAACTCCCTACAACATATTCTTGTCAAGTGGAAATATCTTTACTCTTTGAAGTACTCTATGGAATGAACTCTGCCCCAACACTATCCACTTTATAGATATCATTTAAATTTTAGATACTGCTCTAACCTAGGTGCTGCGTAAGTGATGCCGCTTCACCCATTTTACTGCCAACCAGACTGGTATAGAAATTCCAAGAGAGGAGCATACTTGTTTCTGAATGCGCTCCATCTCTTCTTTCTCCTTCTGTTCTCTCTCTTCTGCCTGGCGACGCAGCCGTTCTTCCTTTTCCCGCTCCTCCTCTGCATCCTTCCTTTTTTTTTCTGCTTCTTGTCTGCGAGCTTCTTCCTCTTCTCGGCGAGCTCTTTCTTCAGCTATCCTCTGTGACAGCTCCTCCTTCTTTTGTCTGCAATCATTAAATAATCATAAGAAAAATAAGTAATAAAAGGAAGGGGAAAAGCCAAGCCACCTGATCCAGCACTTCAGAACAACTGGATAAAGGATGCACTGCTGTCTCTTTCCTAAGTTGTGTGTTCTGGTTCCTGTAGGGGCCAAACATGAAGCCCTATGGAACATAAAAAATGTTGCAAGGCAGTAACAATATTTCTCCAGCATATGTCTGTCTGATCTATGATTCACATACTTTCTAAATGAGAAATAGTATCATTGACTAATACATTTGCAAAATATTTCTTTCTGCAATTTCATATAATCATATTTTCAAGCAGTATGTAATTGTGGCACGCATCTTATCTCATGGCAGCAATTCCTTTTGGAAAGCCAAGTTGTTAAAGAGGTCCAACAAATTTCAGAGACATGGCACCCTCAAAGTCCTCAGCTTGTGCTGTAGCCACAGTCATAAGTATCCAGATGGGCTACTTGTTTGCTAGTAGAAAGTGAGATGCAACATCAATTACCCTCCAAAACTGGGGGGGGGAGGTGTCTTTATTTTAAATGAGAAAACAGAGTGGTTTAAGTCACAATGGTTGGATACCTAAAGAACTACCCATGGTAGAGATCTTATAGTTTTAAGTAAGAAGCACTGTGCCAATTACAAAGTTGAAAACAGCTATAGAGTTCTCTAGCTGGAATAAACAAGTACAGCTTTGTTAATCTCTGAGGAAGCAATGAATCATGAAAGCAAGGATCTGCTCTCCCTTCCTATCCTATTTTAAAGCACTAGTTGGAATAAGTTTGAATGTTAAAGATCTGTTTAGGTATTTATAGTGCCAACTAAAAAATCCAACAGAAAAATTTGTTTTCGGGAAGGAACTTGTGCTTTCCTGCACTTCAGCGCTGTGCTTTGTGTATCACAATATAACACCAGAATACACACAAGAAGCTGCTAAAAATATATCTTTGCCACTGGAGGGGTCTGGAATTACCTTTCAAGCTCTTCTCTCTCTCGCCTTTCTTGCTCCTCCCGTTCCCGCTGCTCACGGGCAAGGCGCCTCTTTTCGGTCAGTAGCCTTGTTGCTTCTTCAGGGTCAGTTGTACCTGCAGAGGTCTTGGCGGGTGCTGGGGGTGGAGAAAGAGCTGGTGGAGCAGGAGGTAGGGATGGGCTGGCTGCTGAAACAGATGGGAAGGAAAACTAGTTTGTACAGACCCAGGACCCAGTTCTCTTGAAAGGAACAGAAAGGACTTTCAAATACACTGTAAAATATTTTCAAATTTATGTGGTTTTATAAATGATCCAGAGGAGGAAAACATTTCTAGATGCTAGAGGTTCATATACCTTAAGGGAATTTTGCTTTTGCAGGATATGTGAAAGCAGCTGCAGCTGAATGGGTAAATCAACTTCTCTGTCAAAAGAATAAATGCTGACAGGTGACTCAGCAAGTCCCTACCATCACATTTCTTAAGTTTGCCCAATTCCATTTAGAGAGCAGAAATGAAACATTGTGAAATTATATTTGCTCTCCAGATGTAGACTACCAGACAGAAGAAGAGCTGGCCCTCTAGACTTTTTAGTGATAGGCCAGTCACTGTCTGAAGTGATCTGCACTAAGGGTAGGAAATGAGCTATCATTAATTTTGCAGCTACTTCAAACTGAGGCAAAGCATGGGATCAGAACGCATCTTAATGAATTTTGCTGCTATTGGTGAACTATGTCTTGTGTTCAAATCATAATAGTATCTTCATATCAATTCTTTTTTCCAGGGTCAGCTGTGTTCACTCAGCAGAGAAGACACTACAGATTTTTCTCAAGTAAAACACTAGTTCACATTTCTGTAAGTTTGCCTGGCATTTTCTCTAGCACAGGTACAGACTGCCTCAACCATACCTTTTCTCTAGACACCAGGGACCACTACAAACACACAAGCTAACTGAAGTAAGCATTCCCAAGGTAATCACATCTGGTAATGCGGATTAACATGAACAGGGTAATCTTTGAACTGTCAACAGAATCGAATTCTGATCCTAGGAATATGCATGTAAAGTAAATCATAAGGAACAGCCATGAGAGGGCTTTAAATCTACATATCTAACCACCCATTGGCATGTGACAAGATTTTCCTTGCCTCATTAACACTTTCCAAAGAGGGGTTTCCTCCCTGATTCCCCCCCTCCTATACCTTGTCATGTATACAAATTCAGCTGCCTTCTATGCTGAATTTGCATCTGCTGACTTCTCTGCTTTCTTCTTCTATCAACTAAAAACTACACAGGCCATTCTATAACTGCTTCAGGGCATTCACCTTGAATTCAAATATAATTTAAATTTTAAATTAGTACACCAGTAATTTAAGAAGTGTCAGGGCTTGTTCTCTAGCCCTGAGGTGAGCTGGCACAGTTTAGCACTAGAGCAACAGAGGACTATTTTCAGTATTTTTTTATATATATATATATAATATATATTCAGGTATTCAGTACACCTTCAGAGGAGCAGTCTGGACCTGGGCTAACCTCCAAGATGTAGCTGGGAACTCAGAAAATTCCAAGATGTTCAAATATAAAAGGGTAAGTAATTTGACCATGCTAAATCTTGAGAGCCCTTCAGAGCCATGCTCTTAGTAGTCCTTGGGGACCAAAGGTAAGAAAACGAGAGGCTGCAATTACAGCCTGGATCACAAACATATTGAAGAGTCATTGTAATTGCTAAACAGTATAAATGACAGAGTTCTGTAACACAGCCCTTTTTAATCTACTAACATGGGCCAAGGCAGGGCTGTCGCTTTGAAGGGAGCACGGTTTTGTGCTGCTTGGGGTTCACTTCTTGCCTTAGGCACTGAAGTTGGCAGCGTTAACAAGTAGCTTGTTTAATGCACAACTGCCCTGCTGTCAGAAAAGATAACACCTAAAGGACCTTTAAAACTTCACTGTTTCTATAAAGTTACATGAGATTTGCTTACTGAACTACTGTAACAGAACTTATCAGAACATAAGAAAATTCGCACGAGGTTGTCTCTCAGAACAAGCTGCAACAACACCTGTTGCAATTAAGCCCAGGAATAGTAATGCTTAAAACTGTTGTCTGAAGGACAATCACATGATGCTACAAATTTGAGTTCAGAATCCTAAATAACCAAACTTATGCATCCCAGTGGTCATAACACTTCCTATCCCATCTGCAAGAGACAGTTTATGCCCTGTTTACAACAGACTAAAATGTCTGCCAGAGCCAACTTGTATTTTTTCATTTTCAGATTTACCTTTTGCACTTTCTACACTTCACAATCATGTCATAGGGTTAAAAATGAAAGTAAAAACAGTCTCTGTTGCTGCTGCGCGGGCTGCCGGCCAGGTGAGGGGGAAGGCGGGGGGGGGAACGACTCTTCCCCCCCCCACACCGTCCGCTTGGACCGAGGGGCCGCCCGGCGCCCGCCGCCGGTTTCCTTCACGCCCTTCAGCCCCGGCGAGAGCGGCAGTCTCGCCTTGCGCCAGCGGCCCCGATAGCCACTCTCATGGCCTGGGCCGCGTCTCTTCTCTCACGTGTGGTGTCGGGCGGCCAGGGGAAAGCCCCGGGCCCCGAGCAGGGGCGGCGGCAAGAGCGGCAGCCACTGAGCAGCACGGTGCGGGCTTACCGGTGCGGGCGGCGCTCGCACCACCCGGAGTCACTGCAGGAGGCGCGGCCCCGGTCCCGGGCTGGGGTCAGCCATGGCCCCGCTCCGAGCCCCGGCCGAGCCNGGACCAGGGGGGGCTGCCCAGCACCTGGCGCCGGTTCCTCCACACCCTTCAGCCCCAGCAAGAGCGGCGGCTTCGCCTTGCGCCAGCGGCCCCGATAGCCACTTTCGCGGCCCGGGCCATGTCTCTTCTCTCACGTGTGGTGTCGGGCGGCCAGGGGAAAGCCCCGGGCCCCGAGCAGGGGCGGCGGCAAGAGCGGCAGCCACTGAGCAGCACGGTGCGGGCTTACCGGTGCGGGCGGCGCTCGCACCACCCGGAGTCACTGCAGGAGGCGCGGCCCCGGTCCCGGGCTGGGGTCAGCCATGGCCCCGCTCCGAGCCCCGGCCGAGCCNAGCACTAAATCCCTCCTTGGGCTAACGAGAAGGGGAGGGAGGGGGTTGTGCACGGTTTCTAATTTTTCTTGAGTATTTCTCCTTCAGTCAAAGCTGGGCAGAAGCTCGTGCTGCTAAGGGAGTCCTCAAACCGGCCACGTGTTTCTTCTAATTACCCCAGCGTCTCTCTGGGGACCCAGAGAGAGAGACAAGCACTCTCTCCAGAGTGTCCTCATCCCAAAAATGGGCCCTGGGAAACTTAATTTGTTTGTCTGTTTGCACTTTATTTGTCGGGTTTTTGTGTGTGCGCGAAATAAACTGTGATATTTGTGTGTTTTCTTCATTTTGGGGTGTGTTTGTGACCTCTCAGAATCTCTTGTCCAAAATCGCTAAATTTGTGGTAAAACCACCACAAATCATTATTTTATTTTTTTGTGCACATCCTTTCCTGCCCTGCTGTTTTTCAGGCTTGGTAGGTTTTGGTGTGAGTTTTTTGTTTGTTTGTTTGGTAATTATTTTTTGTTAGTAACTTGTTTTCCCTGAAAAATTCTGCCTATTCTTTACATTCCACTTTCTTCTGCTACTCTTTTCTGTGATATGGTCCTCTTGCAACAGTATAAATAAGTTTACGGTGTTAGCAGCACAACTGTACTGAGTGTCTAGCAGAGCTGGACATTCTCACTACTCACACTACCTTCTGTGGTGGCTTCCTGTCCCATTAGTATTCAAATCATTATTATTCTACTTCAACAGTTTGTAAAGAACTTGTGTTATGATATGGTGGACAAAATTCCAGCCCAAAAGGGCAGAGAAGAGGCCTGTAACACCACACTATGTAAGGCAGCTCTGTGTGTTGTTTTGACATAGAAGCAGGAGGGCTTCAATCTGTTTACAATCTCCTCACAGCGTACACATGCAGAAGTATTCAGAAGAATTTAGATTAACGTTTGACAGAAAACTGCTGAAACCTACATTCTTTCAGAGAAAGGGAGCAAAGAACATAAGAGATTCCTAACACATTCCTTTACGTAAAGGAGGATCTCTCCTTACCTGGAATGAGCTCTGCCTGGACAGTGAGCTGTTCCTGACTTGCAGATTCTCCAGCACCTGCTGAAGTTCCTTTACTCTCTTCTGTCTTCTCCTCATTGGCCTTTTCAGCCTCCTTTTCTGTCCTTTTCTTCTCACCCTCTGGTTTGACCTCTTTTTTGACTGGCCGGATGTTGCCAGGAGAAGGAGGACGTGTCTGAGCAGAGGAAATTTTGGAGGAACCAGGTGGGGAAGTTATCTGCTTGGGTGTGCCAGGCAAAAAAGGCAAAGACTTTGACGCACGCCTGTGTAATCAAAGAGTGACAATACTGGTTTCCACCTTTATATCACTTCTACAACCACTGTAGCTAAAAATAAAACCCTCTCTCCATTTCTCTATCAAGCAGGACTGCTGGCACAACTTATTTATTTTCATGCAAAATGCCTCTTTGCATATTCCCAGATCTGTGAGCAATGGGTGCAGCCAGGAAGGAAGAAAAAACATTTTCCTCTCCACTTCCCTTTCCTCAGAGCAGCAGCAACATTTTTTTAAAGTAGGACTGTCTTTCCTTTGTTGCAGAGAGAAAACATGTACATCACCAAATAAGTCTGCACTGTTTCACATTTAATTAATAGAAAAATCAAACCTGCCTATAGCACATCTCCAGCTGAACATGTACTTGACTTACCAAACTGGAGAGGGAGCTGGTGATCTAGCTTTGGGGTTGAAAGTAAAATGACCTCCTTTAAAGTTGGCTGAGAAGCTGGATGACAAATGATCTCTCTCCTTTTCTTTTTTGTCAGTCTATAGTTCAGCAAACAAAAAGACAAAGTCAAGTCAGACTTCACACAGCTAAAGAAAGCAAAGCAAGTTCAGTTAAGGATGAGGAGTTGGAGGCTGAGAAAAAGCCATACTAAGTCAGTAGTTTCTATAGCTTGTTTAACAAGTTCATTAATATAGCTCCTGTAACCTGACATCATCCTTGTCAATAAATATGCATTTGACAACAAGAATCCTTTTTAATCATTCTCTCCAGTCCTAAGATGTATCGGGCTAATTTTCAGAGAATAAATACATTACAATGAACAAGAATTTTGGCTTGCTAGCAATAACCTTTTATTAGTACGGAAAGAAGAGCATCAGGAAATTTCTCTTAGTATCAATAAAGTAAAAAGTTAAGTTCCTACAGAAGTTCGCAGAAGAATAAGAGGTTCTCCACACAATACAGGCTACTGAAAACAGCTCTTAACTCACACATTTTATATTAATATTTTTACACATCATCTCCTCCACCAAAGAGTAACAATCTTTCTTTCTAATCTAGGAAAAAAAAAAGCCCAACTCCAAAGCACTTGCAATGAGAAAAACTCAAGAGGAAGAGGTATTAAACCAATAGCCCTGGAGACTGCAATGTGCTATGCACGTGCTATGAAATTTCTCTACAGATAGATCTCAATGCTATGCCTGAACTTACACTTCAATATACTACTATTTGCGTGAAAGATTAAGTACTGGCTGTGATTTATGCCACTTTGATTAACACTGCTTCCAACAAGGATATCAATAGCAGCATTGCCTCTTGACCTTTTTCCATCAGGCAAAAAAAAAAATGCAAGCACCTCTTACATAATCATTTGCAGAAATGAATTCAATTCTTCTCACACTCTAAACAAACTCAGGTTGTAGAGTACAAGGAAAAATGTAACTGCTCAGGTTCAGCAAATGATACCTGAACGGGACTTGAGCGCATCCTATTGGCTTGGAACACAGTCAACATGAATTTGTTCTGCCTGTATCACACTGTTCTGATTTTCCCTAAAAGCTCGTATCAGTCATAGTACCACTTCTAAATCATTCAGAATGAACAGGTGACCTGTGGAAAGCCTTGCCTACAAACCATCCTCCAAAACCAACGTCTCCCTTCTCAATGAGGAAAAGTTTACTCCCAAGAAAGTACAGATTAAGTGATAGTACTCTGAGACCTTGTGTATAGAAATATGTGAGTGCATGCATCCCCCACTCTTTATTCTAGAGGCTCTGCTGAATTTGCTAGAGGCCTCAGAAGACAGGAAATTCATCAAGCTTTGTTTTTAGGATAAACAGGTCCCCCACTGAGGAAAAAGCTGCAGCACCAGCTTGGATCTTAAAATGCAGCAAAGAATCAATTTGAGAACAGGGCACACACATTGTGACAGCCTCTGTGCTTCATGAGAAGCTAAAGAATCTACTCTACAAACATGGGTGTTTGGAAAACATTGGTGTTTTTCCACATGGATTCTTTGGTGCATAATCAGGCCACGTCACCATGTAATATAGTAAGTTTCAGTTAAAATCCAGCCAACTATGACACAAACTGGAGAGGATGGGGATAATGCAGAGGGGAGTAAATATCCCTGCAGCTATTCCAGTCCTAACAACCAATGCAATCAGGTGGTCATAGCATGAGACACTAAGCTCACGTATAGATGGCAGACTTACCCCTGCAAGGGGTGTTGTTGTTCTCCTACGTCCAACAGCATCAGTAGAAGCATAAAGTCTTGCTCGGTCTCCTGGATTCCTACAGTTCATGGCCTTGTAGGACAGAGGACTGATGGGGCTGCAAGATGCTGAACGGGGACAAACGGGGATAACTACGGTGTTGGTTGGTTTTGTTATTTATTAGTTTTAATTACAGAGTAGCGTTGGAGAATTGACAGAGGAAAGCCAGCAGGAACAGAAATAACCGAGAAAGACAGAAAAGAAAGAAGATATTAATACATAGAGAAATGACTAATTCTCAGAACCATAATTTGATACACTAGCTTGGCCACACATACAATAATAATTTCAGTAAGCGTTCATGCATTTTTCCATTTGTAAACTAATAATTGCCTTAAAAAAATTAAGAAGTATGCCACAATAGTGAGTCGTAGATAGTAATGATGTTTTCCTAGTAAATTTTTATACAACAGATGGTTCTGAAAAAGCAGTGGAAACAATGGCTGGCCTGACTTATTAGCTTAGTAAATGCATTGAAGTGAGTTTCAACTACATTTGGAATAGAAAGCCATAAAGCTAAAAGCTTTTGTTTGTTTGCAAAAGACAAAAGACTATTACCAGAAGATGTCCTGACAATAGAAGATATCAGATATACAATATTCCGAGTACATATTCAAAGAGAATTGTAACACTGCAAAATATATCATGGGGAACTTCTTGCAGCAAAGTGTTCTTGGACTTTCTCTTGATTTAACTGAAGGAGAATGGGAAAAACTACATTATTACTGCAGTGTTTTATTTGTCTGCTCCTATTTGTCTCCCTTGGTCATTTAACAGAGTTTTAGCATAACTATTATCCAGCATCTAACTTAAAAAATATAGGGCCTCTATATGGTATTGTTTTGTTTTTTTTTAAATAAGAGAAATTTACACCTTCAGTTTCCTTGGTAAAAACAAACCAAACCTAGTATTTCTTGCCTGAGCGGACTTGAAGGAACACAGCTCCACATACAGTTACAGTGTTACAACAGTACAGCTGCTGCTACAGGAAGAGCTCATAGAATTAACAGTACTAATGCTGCAAATTCTCCCGCACCAAGAGATTAACATTAGGAATAAAGAGGGTCTCATGTAAGTGTTACAGCAACGGTACTCATGCTTGCCTGCTTTATAGTTTATAGGGATTTACGTTTAATGAGGTATTATGACTGACTTAAAAACAAGCAAGGAACAAGAAAACTGGGATTTTTGTCTGTGTTTGTATTTTGGTTGAGCTTATCTAAACCAGTAGGAGGAAGTGGCATAATATATATATTACACAGCTTATAATTTATGGAGTTCCCGCTCTGTGATTGAATTCCCTGTCTGCATGCCGATTATCTGAAGTTACCACCAAGGACGACATTGCAAGTATTAAAAGACAAGCAGTTCATTTTCACTTGCAATGTTGCCAAACAATGCTTTAGGAAGCAATCCTAATTCATGTACTAACAGGCTTACATCTATTCTGAAGAGCTTTTTGAGAGCTACTTAAAAAACCTTTTTGTTTAGGAGGATTTATTTTAAAAAGGATCCAGACATATTCTTATATGCTGGATGTCTCTAATAACTCACTTAAAATTTAAGGACAAGAATTCATATTTAATTCAGTTTGGACTTTCTGCATTGTAATTTATCTTTACAGCCAAAGGGCAGGATAATTTTCTAGGGGATAATGGCAGGCTGGAATGAGTGGAGTGCTCAGAGCACAGCTGTGATACATTGCCATCGCCTGATCATTAATCTCCAGGAAGCATCCTGCATGAATGGGCTGCAGTTATTGCTCCTGGAGACTAATACCTGGAACACAACAAGCAGATGGATTATTCTTCTGGGTGGTATAGTTCCAGTTAGCACAGGGAAGGCATTTCAGGGAATTGCCTCAGACTGGTGTCTGACAAATGAGTCTTACCTGACATTTGTAGTCTTTCTCAATATTCCACTCAGTTTAGAGCTTACTGTGCACTATAAACAATGGCAGTCAAAAAAACTTCATTCTTGCTCCAGTAAAGTAACCACTTACAAAACTAAGACACTACCTTTTCAACTATTCCCTAACGAATAGCTGAATTTCCAGTATCCTCCTTGGTAGATGACATTAAATATTAATTTTAGAAGCTATTGTTTGTGAAGAGTAAAAAAGAATTTTGTACTTGTTAATTCCACTATTTGCAGAATATTATCTATGTTTTTGCTCCTACAGCACTACCCTTGTGGAAACATACTGCAGCCTAATTAGTTATAAGAGTTCTTAAGTGAAAGCTTCTTTAAGAGTAATCTTAGCAGATCTCTATTCCTTCTTACCTTCTATGTTCTTTAATTAGAATAAAAATCCTGTCCACATCAGAAAAGACAGACCTGCCTAGACTTATACATTCAGCATATGTAGCAATACATTTTTATAACGGTAAAGTCCCCAGTGGATAATTCCAAAACATCCTATGATAAAAGAACAGGCAGCTGTCACCTGTCTAAAATACATGATAAGCAAATATGCCCTGGTTGTCTTCAGAATAGTTTTGCCTGGGCTTTCAATTACCACCAGCAATATCATCACATTTCTGTACGTTAGTTTTCTCTTTAGTAAGTACCTCAGGGAGCTGTTTGGGGATTGGCACAGGCCTTTACAATTACTATAGCCTGACTAAACCTGCACATTTAACCTCACATGTATTAAATGCACAGTAACCAAGGCCTGGCTCTATACATATCTAACTTGTTCCATGTGGGAAGTGCCTTAGTAGAGAGTGAAACTCCTTTGCAGCAACCAGCTCACAGCCTTAGCAGTGGATGTGCTGAACCAGCTCTTTACAGCATCACGTGCACTTCCTTAAACAGCCATGGCCAGTGTGATGTTGTTGCCCTGCATGTTTTGTATCCATTTATTGCATTGATGAAGAGGTAAAAGACATTAAGAGATATTAGGAGAAAGAGAAAGAGGCATAGCAAACAACTGTGCAAACAAGCTGTCATGCAAACTAATCATAGATATTCAACCTCATTCTGGGATGCTACCATACACTCAAAATTAGATCAGTGACTTTACAGCATACGGCAGGGAATCTGGAAAAATAAGTGTCTGAGACATGAAGCCTCTGTTCTTATAGGATTACCTGCATCTCCAGACAATGCAGCTGTGCTTTTACTTCGGGCCAGGAATGAGTGAGTGGGCGTCAGGAGCCTGCTAACGACGCTGCTCTCCCACGGACTGAGCTGAAGGCGGCGAGCTGAACATGCACCATACAAGCAAGATGTTAGAACAAACGCTTCACAAATAATTAAATGCTGCAGGAGTATTAGTACTATTTCCTCACTACTGCACACCATGAAAGTTTTGAATCTGTCCTGCAGAGATCAAAAGCATACAGTCGTTCAGTGTTTTACATTTTACTATGACACCATTTGAGCAGAATTCCTATCAAAACACATATATCTGAACATTAAATATGTGTTTCTGCCAGTGGCATGATACCAAATTGTTATCAAGTTAATACTGATACTTTGCACATCCATCACAATCTGTATTAGGAATGACAGGATAAGTTCTCTACTGGAACAGTTACCACTCTTAAATAAAGACTTCAACAGAGATGCTTGCGTGCAAACCTCTTTCTATATGTAAGACATATAGTTTTCTAGTTATATGAAAATACCTTCCAAAGTCTGCCAGTCTAGCTGAAAAAAATAAAGCAGGTTGCTTACTACTATACAGAGAATTGTGTCAAAGAGGTTTTATCAAAGCATTGCAAAAGGACAGTGCCTCAACTGCTCATCAGCTACAGTTGCCACAGAATACAGTAAAAATATTTGATCATTAATTCTCTATCAAAAGAACCTACTAATGATCACTTTTCATGGAGAACAGTAAACCAGAGCCAACTTTTTGCACTGTTAGCCTGTTCTGAAAACACACTACACGTTGACCTGGATGTAATCACTCCCTTGCTTTGCTTTTCTCTGTTTTGTCCAATGCGAATTTAGCTTGTTAATTTATTCCTTTTGTCCTGTAAATTTTCTTCACTTATTTTTTTAAATACTATGTAAACATTTATCATGGTGAAGCAGTAACCAACCAAAAGAGTCCTATAAATTATTATCTGTATTGAATTAACTATTTCCTTGCTACTCCAATGCAAAAAATTATTATAATGAGCATCACAAACCAAAATATTCAACTAGTTCCCAAAGCAGTTCATTATAGTAAGCATACACTATAACAATAATTTTGATGTTGCAAGTGAAATCCAGTCTTCTCACATTTCAGCATTCATTAAGCTTAGTTTGGTGTTCGCAGCAACAAAACTACAGCTTGAATTTATGAGGCTCAGTCTCTAAGACATTCATTGAAGTGACTGGCTGTAATAAACCTGACATTAATTTGCATTTTTAAAGGTAGAGATCCATCACTTTTATTAGCCATAAACTCTGAATCTGTCTTTAATCTACTCCATGCTGAGCCCCATGAAAAGAGGGGCTGATCTCAATCTCATCATATGAAAATATAATTGCTTAATCTGCCCTCAGTGCTGTTTTGCACTTCTCAAATTGCTTCCCTAAATTCTGCTAACTCAATAAGGGGCATTACTATAGAAATATAGGACTTTGAAAACTCAGCAGGCTATCTGCATAACTGTCCTTTTACACAATGCACTACTGCCAGAGCTTTTTCTGATTAATGAGTCCATTCTGCAATGGTACAGATCATACGGACACAAAATACCCTACAGAGACCTCCATTACAGCACACACATTATCATTAAGCTTCTCATTTAACAATGAAAAAAAATCACAGAACTACCATTAAATTGGATGCAGTAATGGCAAAGTCTTTGCTTCCTTCATCTCCAGGCACCATGATCACTGTATGATCACTGTTTAAAGCAAGACAACAGATTCTTTTTTTGCAGTCTTTACTGGGCAAGACTTACATGTATGAGTATGGATGAGTCTGGAGAGACTCTTCTACTCTAGTTTAACATAAAGATCATAGAACTTCATAAAGCAATCCCTGAAATTTTATGTCAGTAAACCAGTACGATGTATACCATCCATTTCTTGGAGTTCATCTTTACAGCTGCAAACAGTTGCTAAGTAAATGCCACAATATAAATATAGCCCTGTGGGCCAGACATAGGCCTTACCTTACACAGGAGGCCCCAGAGGGCACAGCTAAAAGATTGATGGTTTAGAACATAAATTTCCATGTCTCACCTATCTCATGTCCCTGGCCCTAAAGCTGAGTAGGTTTTAATTATTTTTGTCCCCAACAAAAGGGAGTTTATAACCACATCACCTACTGGAAGCATTCATGTGTCTACAGCACTCACCTGAAGCACTTAAGCAGTGTTTGGGAGCAAGCCAACTGATATGCACAACAATGACCAAAGAGAGACCGACAAGAACTTCCTTCTCTATATAAGCAATAGGCCTGGTTCAGAGGTGTCAAAGTTTTAGCCAGGACTTTGGAGTGAAGTCTCTCTGAACCTCTAATAGGTTTAGATCAGAGTTCCTTTAGATACACCTTGACTTTGCGGCTCAAGGTAATCACATACTGCATTTTCCAAATGCACATACCCCTGAAAGCATCATATTTGACACTTTCAAAATGTATTTTAAAAGATATCAGCAACACCATTCATCTAGAACAGCCAAATAAACTTTTGCCCACCAAGTTCCAAGTACAAAAGTATGAACACCTAAATGCATTGAGCAACTTCGGTTTGGTATCCAAATCATACTGGAGCAAACTGAGTATGAAACAAAGAGCATCCCAAAATAACAGTATCAATTTCAAAACAATGAGGTAAGGGTCTTTTTCTCCTTGCTCTTTTTGTTTCTAATGACTTAGGGTGATGTTTTCAAGATTTAGTCTTTCAAATTATCTGACAGACAAGAGGAAGCAGTATTTTTTTGTTTTCATGCTGTGTTAAACTATCACTCTTAAGGCTGTTTCATAGAATTATAGAATGGTTTNATTGCTCTTTGTTTCCACACAGGAAGCACAATCGTGACAGGGTTGCTGGTACAAGCAAATACCCCTACCCCCAGCAGGGGGGGGGTAACCACAGACAGGTTACTTTTAACAGACTGAAGATCTTTATAACCTAATGTAGAACTAGAAAACATACAAAGTCGCAGGGAGATAGCAAAAGTGAATTGACTGCAATCATCTGTATTTGTCTTCAGGATATATAACCTGAAAGTTGTCTTAGCAGCAGCAGAATAAATTGCAAGTAAGCAAACAGTAGCATCTGATTAGTTGTAGGAACAGATGGGAGGTAGGGATTTAACAGGCCTGATGATGAGTACCACAAAGGAGACTCTCATTGATAAATGTAATGCTTGCTTATACAGAGTCACAAATATGGTGATGAGTAGACGGGGGAAAACTGCTCTTTCAACAGGAAATAATACTGAAGTCCTTGAATGTCTTATAGAGGTTGCAGAAAAAGGTGATGCAGTGATTGAGATCATCATTTGCTTCAAAGAAAAATCACTGCAGAGGGGAGGAGGAAGACAACTATGGTGCAAGTTTTGCAAAACTAGAAGTGTGTAAGTCATACCTCATCTAAAGTATCTGCTCATCTAAAGTACTATCCTCCTTGCTAAGCTCTCCTTAAACAGCACAACTACCAAAATTTATTTGTCAACAGCAGTTTTCTTGACTTGAAGATGTGAATTCATGTTTTGTTACAGCTTCAACTACTCACTAACTACACTCACATAAAAGTCCATTCTAGTTGCTCAATTGTTCAACCGTGATAAAGAGCTATATAGCAATCCTATACTTCAAGAGGAATTAACCAGTCTTTTAGGCAATTAGTTAATGAAAACTTTTGTCTTTTGCTGTGCCAAAAAAATAATACTGTCCTTGAAATGATACAAAGGTGCTGCTCAACAGATGACAAGTTCTTATTGACAGCTATAAGCCATTTAGTGGGTAAGCTTATCATCTCCATCTCCAGTTCACTGTTTTGCAGGCAGGAGTATGTATTACAGACAAAGTGTGATTGGGTGACCTCTGGAAGGTGAAATGGGGAGCAGGCAGTCAGAGCCTTCCTTTAAGCACCTGCCTTAAGAGTTTGAAGTCACTGAAGAGACTAGTGGCACTTCTCCAGATACATGGCTCAACTAGATTTAGGTATATGACTCTGCATGAGGAAGAGCATTTATAGCATTTGGATTTCCTTTCTTTCTGGAAAGGTCTGTCCAAGTCACAAGAGACTACTGAAGAGTCCTGTGCTGTTTTAAGGAAAATGCCAAGAAAAGAATGCCTCAACATTTTGGCATGTAGCCATCACTTCCATATTCCTTCTCTTTCCCCACCACTAGCCTGTCTAGCATTCAGTTTAACTTCTCATAGATTTGAAATGGGTGCTNCATAGCTTACAATAGCAAGCTTCAAGGAAGAACCAAGATGCTTTAAAACTCTAAAGTTATTCATTAAAAATCCACCTTAGGGTGGACAAAAGGTGACTTTTGAAAGTGAACTAGTAGTAGGCAGACAGTCATGACAATGCAATGCTGAAAGATAATGAAAAACTAGTGAACAAAGAAAGTGAGGGTAAGCACAAAAGAAATTAGAAGATTTAGTTAAAAATCCCTGTTATGTATAAATGCTAAACTGCCCACCAGAGAGTAATTTTCAATCTGTTGAGAATGAAGTTGTAGTGAGTCAATCTAAAACAGCACATAGGTTAGCAGATGAAAGAAAATCAGTCTCTGTGGAAGGCACTTGCAATGCACATACTTGGCATATGTAGCACTAAAGGTTTATAATCTGCTTTAAGTTTCTCTGCATTTTAGAGCAGTATTACATCAGTGCTTGCACAACTGCTGCAGTCAGCACCTGCACCCTAGTGAGGGGGTGATGGGTATTTCAAGAATAGAGATTTGTGCACGTATCACAGAAAGGTTGCTAGCAATGGTAGAAGAGGAAGAATGAGCTGAACAGGCCAGCTATGTCCCTTCTGTTCTCTCTCTCTCTCAAAAAAAACCCCAAACAAAACTCC
>VYZS01038853.1:6191-31138 GCA_013400695.1 Neodrepanis coruscans
CCAACCTGGTCTTTTTTTTTTTTTTCCTGTTAAACTGTGCCAGTTCAAGTTTCCTCTGCACACCAGGACACATGAGGCAGGTATTAAAAAAAGTCTTTGCAAAGAAATACCTATTCCCAAATCCCCTGAACTAGGTATGGCAACATGGAATGAGCATGGGTTAATCAGGCTTTTATTTTGGAACTTTTAGGACAGTGATGGAGTTACATTGTCCATCCTAATGAGGCCAATTTTCCCTGCAGACCTCACTTGTCATCAAGGCCCTTTTTTCTGGCCCAATCCTGACAGTTCTAAACTGCATTTTCCCCTTGTCCCTTGTCCTTTCCACCTGACAGGAGTGGAAAGCCTCAGAGCTGGTCAGAAAAATGTCAGCTGAGAAATGCCCAATGCCTTCTTAAAGGCCAGTAGGGGCAGGGGGCTCTTTTCAATTCAGAACACACATTTTGCATTACATTTCTTGCAGAATTTGGACTCCACAAAACTGTAAACTTCACTTAGTGACTTCCAGTTCTTTCCCAATTATTTGTTAAGTGCTGTTTGTTAAGAAGTCATCTGGTCTTGATTTGCTACAAGGCTAGGAAATTGATTCAAACTGATGGAGGACTTCCACAAATGACAAACTCCATCAGACTGATCCATCTCAACCTGATTGAAACAATACTTTAGAACTTTTTTTGACATAATATCTGGTTTTATGGACAAGTCAGGAAAGAATGAATGGCCTCTTTTGTGAGGTCTTGCTTTGAAACTGTGATATTGTACTGCCAAGTTTTCATTATAATTACATTTTACACTGGAAGTCGGTCACTAATTTAATGCAAACTTAATGTAACAGGAGTTTCAAATATGTCCAAAGTGAATTCTTAAATACTGATCTAAACTAATTATGAGGATGAACTGGCATCGAGTTTTAGCTGTGTGAGTTCAAAAATAAATTAAGCCAATAAATGAAGTGTGGGAATTAAGTGGCACATCCTGACTCAGTTTTCATTCATTCTTTTGCTCATTATCCTAAATGCAAGTGTCTCTCCCTCTGAGTACAAAAATATTGGACAGGACTGGTAGGAGAGATCAGAGCAGCTACAGGGATTCTGCTGCTCAAAGACAGTAAAAGGTAAAACAGAAATATCAGGAATCTGAACTCTCCAGACCTCAATTAAAAAAAATGTGCAAAAACTGGCCTCTGGTTTCTCCTGCTTTAGCAGAAAAGGTACCCACTTGGCTCTGTGGCCCCTAATAATGAGCCTTCCCTCCCTGTGTTCTTTGGAGAAATCAGACAGAAAGAGGCAAAAAGGAATCCCTGTAGCACATCACAGAACCAGCTTGTTTTATTTTTTTCTGGTATGGAAACATCACTGAAAGGCATTTTCTTTGAATTGATTGGGGTAGTGTTTTTCTCATGTCTAGCTCTGACTTCCTGAGCAGAAGAGCACATTTTAGAGACAGCTGTACATTTAAACTTGGGGGGGGAATAAAAAATTAGGGGTCATGGAAAATGTTTTCTCCTTTACCTTCTAAAAATTTAGTATTTTCTGTATTTTTTTTTTTTATTTTGGCAATGGATGCCGGACAGGAAGCAGGTAAAATACAGTCAAAGGCTGCCCTTGTCCACATACTTGAAATGTAGCACCAAAAATGCCTCATTTTTTCCAGCGTTTTCGTTGGGTGGAGCGCGGAAGGTGATTCCCCCTTCACACCCTTTACATAAATGTTTATACAGAACAGCTCTAGCTGGACCTGAAGGGGAAAACTCTGAGAGTGCTTCAGAAAGCCTGCGGCGGGAAATAAAACCCCGAAACAATTTCCATTAAATCGCTGGCTCCGAGCGCGGTGTCGTGGGCTTGGCACACGCCCGTGGGGTTTGAGTCAAACAAACGGCCCTACAGAAAAACCTCGAGCCTTTCTGACTACATCTTCACAAACTGTCTCTGTTACTCACCAGCCACTGGAAAAGGAGAGGAGGAAATGCTTTGCTGCCTCGGGAGAGCGCATTAAAATGAGCCTGCTGTCCTTTTCTACCTTCCTCACTGAAAAGCAGAAGAATAGTGAAAGGATACCCTATCTGAGGGGGGGAAAAAAAAAAAAGCATAGCATCACAGGCACAAAGGGGATGTATAAGGGATCATAGGACAGGCATTTGTTTCGAAAATAAAGAGGTCTTTTGTAAAGAGGATTAAAGGTTTGGGTTTGCTACAGATGGACAGGCTCTTGCAATGCTGTCCCCTCCTAACCCAGCACAGGGAAAAACCAGGAACATGTCTGAGTGAAGTACTTGGGGAACAGTGCTGAGCTCAGCACTGGGTTTAGACCTGTCCCTCGTTTTCCCCACTCTGGTTTAGGATAAGCCTCATGATTACTCTGTGACCCATTCCCAAGGGCCTCAGTTAGAGGCTTCACTGCTTTGTTAAGACAGAGCTGAGGCTGGAAAACAATCTCTGCCATGGATTTACCCACCCTACCCACACTTCATACTTGTGGACTGGTAATGTTTCCCACCTTTGCATAGGTCAGGTACATACCCAACATCACTGGCCAAGGTTTTATGTGCCCTCCTGATGCTCCTCAAGACTTTCCTTTGTGATCCCTGCTTGGCCCCCACTCACCCTCTCATAAATACAGGAAATCAAGAAAAGATCGATTTTTTTTTTTGAGAAAGTGGAGGTGTCCTGTACAACCTTTCCAGTTTCATTCATAAATGATGGCAGATGACTGCTTGGCCACCTACTTAAATTGATTTTGCCCCAACTCGAGACTGAGAACACAAAGCTAATGCATTCTAGCCTGAAAGTGAAGAGAGACAGTAAACAAAAACCAGCAAAATTTATCTTTGGTGTACAAGGAAATTCTTGTATTTCAGTGTATTCCCATAGCGGTGTGTTCACACTGACTGGCCAGTGGATCTGTGCTCCTGGTTAATCTCCTGAGAAAGCGAGGAGTAAAGAAATAAAAGGCATCTCTTCTCATCCTGTCATTACCTGTCATTACAACTGAGGTCACTGTTCTGGTGGTGGTTCTATGAGGAGGACAAGTGTCACAGAATAGTTTGGCCAAAAATTTCATAGGTCTAGGCCAGAGGAAAACTGGTTTTAAATATTGTTTTTTTGTATTTAATGCAATGCCAAGAATTTTTATGCCTTACATAATTAGAGCAGAACTGTAGGAAAAGGTTAGTAAAGCCCACAGCTTTATGAGATGAGAGGTGTTGGTTTCCAGCAATCTGGGACCTTTCTTCTAATTGTCCTTCTCTATATAATTGGTTTTGGATCAGTGGGGAGGATTGGGAGACACCAGTCTCTCTCCAAATTCCCTGCTTGTCCTAATCTGTAGGGAAGTACCACTTTGCAGTTATCTTGTTTGCTATTCCAATTAGGAAACCACAGTTCAGCATATCTGCCACCAGTCAGCTGCAAATTGCTGTGTGTAATTAGCCAATTAGTGGCTGTCAGCGAGCCCTAAAGCATCTCTCTCTATCTGTGCTCCTCATAAGCTACAACAATACTTGGATGTTCATAATGTTATCCCAAAAAGAGGCAACAGCTTTTGCTTTATTAGAAGGTTTTTATTCAGCTGCTTCTGTGCAGACTGTGAGGCTGCACCACCAGTAGCCTGAGAAATGAAACAACATCTCTCACGGTGGTTCCTGGAAATCAATTGAAATGCTCATGAAAAGGACTTTTTTGGGGACTTACACCTTGAATACGAAACTTTCTGGCCCCAGAAAATCTATGGTCCATCCAGGACCAAAAGGACCATCCAGTAGCAGAGATGGGGAGAAAAGTGTGACCCTGGGGCTGTTACTGAACAACTGGGCCATGCAATGTGACCCTTTCAGTGTCTCTCAGGTTCATCTGTTGACTTTCTCCAACCTGGGTGGCCACTTCCTTGGTCTCATCAGGGCTGAAAATGTGCGTTTGGTGGGGCAGAGTTACCTCAGAGTCCTTGTCCTTGAGTTTGTTTTCTTTCACTCACTAAGTTAGGTCAGCTTCAGGGAAAAAAACAATTAAATAAACACACTGCTTTGCATTTTTAATGCTTATAAACAGGCATTTACTGAATGGATAGGGAATCTTAAAACACCAGAACAAATGTTACAGCTTTAAGACAAACAATTGCTGCAAGTTTTTACTAAAGAGTTCTGATTATTAAACCATTAGTTTGCATTGGGGAAATGGGGTGGATTTATTAATGTGGACTTTTAATCCCTGCCATGATGGAAATATTCCACAGTGCTTTTCAGACACTTGATCTCACAGTTCTTGTTCATAAATCCAGGTCACATTTCCTGGACATAACTTTTAGTCTGCTAAATATGATTTAGTCCAAGGCTTTTAAAAAAGTGTTTATGTTTTCGGATACAGCTTAGATGGACTTCTGTGTCAAAGCTGGACTGAAATAGTTGCTTAATTTGTGAGGGAAATGCAGGTTAAAAAGCTATGGAAGAGTAGATATGAATTGCTGATTGGTCTTCCCACTGATGTGCATGAATTTTCCCAGTGCAGTCACAAGAGACACAGTTATATTCAACAAATCATTGTTCTGTGGTGATTGTGGGGTCCAAGTTTTCATGATTTCTGCTGAAATAACCCTCTGAGCAGAGGCCTTTCCAGACAGGAGGCAGAGGTGTGTGTGCTGAACCAGCACCTGACAATGAGGGGTGACCTGCACAGCTCCTGCACGAGTGGATCAAGTTGACAAGTCCAGCTGTATGGCCCCAAAATCTCCTTCATATTTTTTTCATGAAATCATGGAACAGTTTGCCCAAGAAGGGTTCTTTTGCTGCTTTCAGGCATGGTCACTGCTGTGGGCAGTGAGGGACTTGGACTGTCTCATGTGCTCAGCTGTTGGCATATTTTTGCTGGTGAACATAAAGAAAATGCAAATTTTCTGGTGTCTTCTGGTCACTCAGACCCTTGACTTAAGACAAAACCTTGGAAACATTTTAAACAAGCATTTTTTCCACGTCCAAAACTAACAGGTAATGTATGTTGGATGTTTTATCTAACTTTTTTGGTTAATTAAACTGTATAAGAGGTTTTTTCTTCACCATTTAATAGCTGATTTTTCCTTGCTCTATAATAAATATTTCTTGCTAATAATAAAGCTAAACAAAATAAAAATTAAAAAAAAAAGAATTCAAAAAATCTGCTAGCCCATAAGAAATTAAAAATCCTCCCCTTAACACCCTGACTGAATTCCATGTACTCCATTCCATGAATTCCAAGTTGACCTTGCATGACTGTTTACTGCATTTCTACTGCAGCTTAAACATATCCAAGCTAAGCCCTTTTTAAAGAATTAATCATAGGATTGGCTGAAAATGATCAGATTCATCTGTGTGGTGGATCAGTGCAGAAACTTTAGCCTTGAAAAATGCACTGGGAAGAGCAACACCTTTATAGGTAGTGTTAATTCTGATTAAGAATTATTATAAGGAAATGCTGTAAGTGTTCTTATTTTGTAGGGCTGTTTCTGGGGGGAGGTTTTTTTAGAGTTAATGCACAAATTATTTTCTTTTTTCCAGAGAATACTGAGACTTATATGCTATCTTTAGAAATTTGTGAATGTGGATATGATTTTTTTCTGAAAGGATTCAGCCTCGAAGGTCATGTTTTTTTAAAGTGGAAAAGACATTTTTTCCTGGTGCAAAGCTTGGTGATAACTACACTTTTATGATAACTATCTATGAGGTAATTTGGTGTTTGTAGAAGCTGTGGGAGTTGGAGACCTTTTCCATGGCTCTGTTTTGAGGATATTCTCGTACATTAGGATGTCAACTCTTGTTGTGAGGTGAAGTTGTTCCTATGGAATGAAGATGCAGAGAAATGAGGAGAAGAGTTAAAAATACCTCAGATGTTAGCTTTGTGCTGAATACTGTTGGGTTTTTTTTTTCAGAACTCAATATCCCAAGGTACTCCCCTGAGAAAGGCTGATGCTTGAAAGCTCAGCTATACTTGATTGCAGTCAGAAGCAGCATGAAATCTTATTTTAAGTGGCTTTGCACAAAAGCAACACTCAGTGCATGCTGATAACCCTGTGCTGCACTGATCACTAAACAAAGACATGTGTTTTTAGCCTCCCGTGGTGACTGTGGTTTGAAGGTGCCTGAAGGCTCAAGGGTTGGTTCAGACCCCTCTCTTCCCATTATCGATGGGATGCACTCAATGCCCACCTTGTCCTCTGCTTCATTTTCAGTTTCTTCCAAAGGGAACCTAAATTGGATGCACCAAAAATACCAAATAAAAACAGCCAGAAGGCAAAGAGTGGAGGTGAGCAGAAGATACACTTCAAAACTACGTAGCTGTCTTGAATTAAATGCACTGATTTTCTTAATTTACTTATGTAGCTGACCTGAGCCCATGTGCACAGCATTTAAACTGCCATCTCAATAAAGAGATCACAGCTATTTTTGTTATAGTCACAAATTTAGAAACACTTGAGTAGCAGATGTTTAAGTTCAAGGAAGAGCTAAGAAGGGTCAAGTGGTCAGTTTAAGAGTTTCTTCCACTAGAGACCATTAATAACATAAATATGAAAGTCAACATGACAGAAGTGTTGGGTTCTTCCTGCCATTCTTTCCCTCTGGTTTTTTTTTTTTTTTGTTTTTTTTTTGAGGTGTGGTTTTCTTGTTTGTAGTGAAAATGAAAGACTCCAAGTCAGGACCAATAATAGAGAACTAAAGCATCATAAAAAAACCTCCTTGAAAGCCAGGAAAATAGTCACTGTTGTGTTATATGTGGTAACACAGAATATAATTTCACTTTATGCTGTGATTTTTTTTTTAATTAAGAGTAGAAAGAAGACACTGATTCAAAAGCCAGTTCTGCTGTAAAGAAACTCCTTAATTTGTCTATCTTGCATTTGAGCTGGAAAGCAAAAATTTTTAAATCTGGCATTTTTCTACTTAAAAGACAACAAGAAACTTAATTTTATTCTGGCTATTAAAGAAGTCAGGATGAAATCAAGTAGAAAGCAAACATCATGCATGGAAATACAGTGAACATCAGTGTAGGAAGAAAGGAGCTGAAATGCCTTACAGTGTATATCTCAATTAGAGGATAAAACCCAGACTGTTCTTATTCAAGTATTATCAGGGCATACCCTTTTGGGTTTGTTTGATGGCATTTAAAAAAATGAATCCATTTAATGCCCACTGGACACACTGGAAAATATGCCAGTGCATAATTCATTAGCTGAGGCCCCTGTTAGGGCTGTTATTATTAGAAAAACAATTGCTTGCCTCTGGCACAATATTGAAGAGAGAGATGGGCTTCACAATTCACCCTGTTGTGGCTTTATGAATTGAAGCATTCGCAAATATATTAAAAAAAGAGGAAATATTAGATTAAAAATGCTTCTGTTAAGAATTTCCGACTTCTAGACTGAAGCTTGGCAAAGAAAAAGAAGAAATCCCTTCAAAACTCTTGGTTTATCATTTATCTTTTGAGGGTTTTTTTAATTATATATTTAAACCTGTGTCTTCTGATTATTAGGTAAAATACAACAAACTCTTTGTAAAGGAGTGCTTCCTTTTTTTTTGTGTTCTTTTTCTTTTTAAAGAACCTTCCAGGACAGTCCCTGTTTTAAAGAGACCATCCCTACTCATGGGAAGAGGAGTAATTATTTTTCAGTAGTTATTAACTGATTTTCAGCAGTAATTCCTGTTCACCAATTTACCTTGCCATTCTCTTAAAACCAACACTATTTGTGTGTTTGTGGAGGTTTTTTTTTTTGTTTTGGAATGGATTTTTTAAATTTTGGTGTGTTGGGGGTTTGTGTTTTATTTTTGGGGGCTTTTTTTTTTTTTAACACAGGGAAATCTTGTCTCTTTTTATATGGCAAATTGCCTGGCATTGAATTTTAGCAGAATATTTTTCATATTTTGTAACTGCATCTGACAAAGACAGAAAATAGCTAAAAAAATATGTAGGATTCATCCTAAAATCTACAGAAAAGACAACTTTTTGCTGAACTGAATGCTGCTGGCATAATTCTTGAGTTAAATGAGAGAATGGCTAAAGAAGGTGGCAGGCTATTACTTCATTGACTAAGTCTTTGAGTGAAAATATACACATTTTTGGTTTTGAGGCAGTTCCATCAAGTCTTAAATCCAGCATCTTCCAAGCATGCAGGACAGTGACTCTATTTTGAATAGTGAGGCATCATTGAATGAAAACTGCTGCTATAAATGAAAACCTTAATTATTTCTGCCAAAGGCAGTTTTAATAATGTCATGGAGTGCAAATGTTACTAGTTTTAAAATTGTCTTAACTAAATTGTTGGAAAATAAAGGATGTTCGTCTCAATTAATGGTAACAGAGATTTCCCTTGTTCTGAGTGACGAGTTTTCCAAGGCTCTTTATCTCCTGTTTATGAACATGGCCAATACACTGAAGCCTTCTGGAATATTGGTATTTCCCAGCAAAGTGGTGCAGTGCAGGTAAATTTCAGGGTTAACTTTCCAGCACAGATCAATAAAAGACTGCAGAAGTAGTGTGATTACAGAAGCTCAAAAGCTGGCCCAGTTCTTTGAATAATTAATTCTTTGCTTGACATTGGAAATCTTTCTTGTTTCACATTACAAAGAGTGATTTTTGTTGGGTTTTAATTTCCAAGGCTATAGGATTATAATTATAATAATTTAATAATTTTTTCCATACATGCAACACTGTTCTACATCCAATTTTTAGTGATGCATATGCAGTGTATAACATCAGCCATAATAAAAAAAAATTAAAAAGTGCCTTTCTTATTTATGCTTTATTTTATTTTAGAAGATGGCAGAGAAAACAAAGAAGAAATTTGTACTTGCATTTCTACTTTAAAAATGCTTCAAAGAAGCATAAAACAAAGGATTTGGAATACAGTTGTCTTTATTTTCTTTGTAAATCATATTCACAGAGTAGTCTTTTTTCTTCCCTCCTTAGACTTGTGATCATGTTTTTTACTACAGCAAAGGAAGAATTTTCATACTTTGATCAATTCCTTTCCTTTTTGGGTTTTCTGAGACAGAAGTAGAAGAATCGTCAGTCAATAATGAGAAATCATCACACTGAAAAGAACAACATGGTTTAATAGTTGTCAATTCATGGGCATTAAAATTCTGATACATTGTGAAATAGAAGATAATGACAGAGAACATGATGCCAACTATATTCTTCATTAACAGAAAATAGCACAGACTTTTATCCAGTTCTTAAGCTGCTTTTTGAAGTTTTTATTCAAGCACCTAGCTAGCTTAGTCGAAAACAAGAAAACATCCTGACATTTGACATTACAAAAGGAAATGGAGTCAGTAGCTGTAAAAAATAAATATAATTCGTGTCTTTTTTCGTCTATTTGTGCCCACTTCTCAGGTAATCATACACCTTTTTTTTTTTATACCTACATTAGAACTAATTATTTTTTCATAGTCTTTTTTATTTTTTTTTTTTTTTAAATGTCACACACACATTATTTTCACCAAACTATCCAATTGGCTGCACCTGTTATAATGACACTTAAAATGCTGTGTATCAATGCACGGGCCCCAGTTTATCCTGTGACTCCGTGCAAGAACATCAGGTTCCTGGGAAGCAGTACCTCCAGCGTGAGGTGCAGGTGTGACTGCAGTAAATTTGACACACACCAGCCCTTGCTGCCCTGTGCTGCCAAGCTGGGAAGGGTCACCTGGGTGGTGCAGAGCCTGCTCAGCCACCTGGCCCGGGGTCTGGGGGATGCTCAAAGCAGGGTGGGGCAGGGGGGATGCTACTCCCAGGCCATCACTGCAGCCTGGAGGTGTGGACACAGAAGGCATTGAGCTAGAGCAAGCCTGGGATTGCTGTGATTTTTTAGGACCTGACCAGCCATCTCCAGAGCGTTGCAACCAGTGAAAAGGCTGAGCCTGCCTTTCCCTTTGGTCTAGCAGTGAGGGCACTTCTGCCAGCCCCACTGAGGGGGTTGGGTGTGTACATTTATTTTATTAAAATTTTTTTTTTTTTTAATGCAGGCAAAAAAAAATCCCCAGTCCTGAAAAAAAAAAAAAAAAAAGAAGAGAGAGAGGAAAAAAAAAAAGAGGATAAAAAAAAAAAGATGCGTCTCAGTGAAACCCTGTGAGAGAGGTTTCCCTGGAGAGGTACCAAAAAAAAAAACCCCAACACATAATTTCATGAGGATCTCTTCACCTCTGTGCAATAAGGAAACCATGCAGCCTCCTCCAGATTTAGCAGATCTTTGAGGAGGATAGACCCAGCTGCATAAGGCTCCCTTCTTTACAGCAACTCTGGATCTAGCTGGGACAACTACTGGGATATCCCCTACAGCTTTTCCCATCCCACAACCTCCCCATCCAAGCTTCAGAAAAAGCTGTGGAATAGTTTAAATCATTTTTTTCCCAATTTTCTGAAGGTTGGATGGGGGACTAAGATGTGTTCCTCATGGTCATGGTCCACTCTTGCATACCCCGTTCCTTATCTCGTTGAATATCTGACATTTCTCTTTCCATTTCCATTTCCATTTTCTTCCCCAAAGGGTTCAGAAAGGGTCCTGAATGGCTTGAGAAAATGTGTGAAATGGACACAGATTTAAAAAATGGCCGTTCAAAAAATATGACATCTTTTTAGGGGTTTGACCTGTAGCAAGTCTCTATTTATAGCTAAGGGACAGTGTTTTGAGAAAATCCAATTCCTAGTGGATTAAAAAAGAGGGGGGAATTTGGCACTGAGATTGCTCCATCTGTACAGTGGGAGCAAATATCCACAGAGAATGGAAATATCCTCAGAGGGATGGAAATTTGCATCTGAGCTCAATGGGAATGAACTCCAATGTCTCTTGTGCTATGGCCCCCTTGCCATTTTATTACTCCTGTTTTTTTTTTAAAACAGAGTTTTAAAACAGGACTACAACCACTCCGGGAGAGAGATTTATTTACTCATGTCCATGGGAAAATAACTACACCAAGACATTCAGGAAAAGCATACAGGTTGTGTCTTACTTGGATAAATACCACTATATCTCGTTTAAATATGGAAACCACGGGCAGCTATAAAACTTTGCATGAGTACAAACGTTGGTCCTCTGAAATCTTCATAGTCAGCAAGCATAGAGTAGGAAAAGGAGTTCTCCATTTTTAAGTGGTAGAACCAATACTGGATAGAGAACATCAAAAACTGCCTAAGAGATTACCCAAGACCAAGACCTTTTTAATCAGTGGCCTCTTTGTTTTTATTTGGATATCCAGCTTGAGACACCATAAGTGGAGTAAATTTTCAGAAAGCCTTGAGCACCTGCTCTCTGAAAAACTTGGTTGCATTAAGGTATCTGAAGATGAGCACCAAGAATTGCTGCATCGGAAAAAGGTTTGCATTAGAAATCCAGATTCCCTCAAATTGGTATTTAGGGAGGACCTAGTGCTTTAGGCAGCTCTGAAAATCCTAGGCACCATGCACAGTGAGTGTTTTTCTCTGACACTGGCAGATATAGGTAAACAACTTCCACCTAGACCACTGCAGATTTAGTGAAAAGAAGCATTTCAATAGTTTTATTTTCTGTTGACACTAAGGAGGACTAACTAAATAGTTCAGGGCTAGCAATACTATTCTTTTTTTTTTCACTGACAGTTTAAAAAACAGACGTACTTCTTAGACAGAAATAATATGTAAGGAAATGAAATGTTTTTTTTCTCTTCTAAAACTTAATGGCTGGTTTCAGATTTTATTTAATAGTCTTGGTTTAAGACTTCATAATTTTAAACATTTTTTTTCTAATTTTTATTTCTTGTGATGTGTAAATAACTAAGAAATATTAAATATTGTAATGTTCTTTCATTAAGACAATAACATTTCAAAGGCTAATGTAAAATCAAGCTGCTAAAGTTTACAATTTCTCTGTCCAGCAGTTCATTTATACAACTGCCCTGAGTAGATGCTATTATGCTGCTTAGCAAATGGCCTTTAAGAGTTTAAAAATAGCTCAGTAAAGCTACTCAAAGGTAATACAACACTTCTCAGGCAACTTTAATTGAAGTTAAGAAGAAAACAGGATTTTCTCATTGGTTAATTATTCACTCAGTGATTTATACACAACAAAAAACACAATTGAAATGTTCAGGAGAACTAATTGTGCTTCTTCCTATGTGTGGGACCACGGGCTTGTTTTTCAGAAAGGCAAGATTTTAGATGGTAAAATTAGTCCTGTTTTGGTGGACTGTTTCAGCTGCTTTTATTAAACCCTCTGTTGTTCCCATGTGAACCAGTGAAAGCAGTTAATTGCTAACGTATATTGTTGTGGGGCCTCTTCACGAAACCCCACTGATCCCCTTTAACAAAAAGATTATCCTACGTTAAAATTCCTGATATAGTCAATTCTCAGTTTTTCTCAAACTGGTACAAATGTGTAAAATCTGTGCTTTTAAAAGCTTCCGCTTTGAGTAGCCTTACACTCCATAATTGTGCCCTAGCAATTGTCAAGCTCTATTGCATGCCCCATTCACGAAAAGTATATTTTGTTGGGATGACATAGCCTTAAAGGATCTGAATCTAAAAGTTCCTTACCTAGAGCTTCCATTAAATTATATTAATTTAAAATATCTATGGAACGATATTTTTAAATTTTTTTTTTTTACAAAAAATACTAAACCAAAACCAAAACCGAAACAAACAAACAAACAAACAAACAAAAAAAAACACCAACCCCCAAAAACAGATTTATGGGTTGGGTTTATGAAGAAATGACTCCTTACAGTAAGTAAAAGAGGTTCATCACAGTTTTGGCGAACTTGGCGTTGAGTTCATACCGGAAAAAAACAATTAAAAAAAAAAAAAAAAAAGAAAACCACCCACACACTTCCCAAAGGCCTCAGAGCCTCCACGCGCTCCAGGGCTCGGCTCTCAGTTGTAGGCTCTGAAGCAGTAGACCCCGTAGAGCTTGTGCTTCTTGTCGGGGAAGCCGACGAAGCGCACGGCGGCCTCGCTGGGGCTGCAGCGCTTGCGGGGCCGCGAGATGGGGTAGCGCACGCTGCCGTCCGCCAGCCACCCCGCGTCGCACCGGTCGTAGCCCAGCAGCTTCCAGGCGGCGAAGATCTGCCCGACTTTGGCGATCTGGGCCCCGTCCTTCAGGCACGCCTGGACGGCCTCGTCGTAGGTCAGCTTGGTGGGGTGGATCAGGTAGTAAAAGCGACCTGGTGGCAAGAGAAGGAGTTGAGTTGAGCGGAAGCGGTGCCAAAGGTTGGGTTTGGTGGTCTTTGGCAGGCCTTCGTGAGGCGGTGGTTGTGGTGTTGGGGTTGGGGTTAGGGTGAGGGTATAGGAATGCAGGGAACAAAATTTGAAATGGAATGGAAAATGACATGTAGCTGAAATGAAATATGGCTGAGCCAAGAAACTTAAAGAATTGAGCCAGGCGAAGAAGGAAACAATGAAGAAGGGAGCTGAAACAGCCAAGCAGGCAACAACAAGTTTCTCTCTAACCAGGATTCTGTCTCAAAGAAGACTGACTAAAAAAGTTAGTCTTAGAACTTAGGAGTTAACTTGCTCTCAGAACTTGAGAGTTGGTCTAAGAACTTAATCAGACAGCCCCCAAACTTAGAACTTTGGGGGCTCCAGAGAGAAGCACCCTCCAGAGACCCTTGGTGAAACCCCTCAGAGACCTTGTAAGGGCTTATTAACATATATGCTAATAAGCTTTGGGAAATGTCATGAATATGTAATAGGAATGCAGGGAACAAAAAGGAATAACTGTGTCAAACATATAAACTGTAGTCAAGATACCCCCGTGTGCACTTTGGCAAAACAATTGCAAGAGCACTCAGTGACCTGAAATAAGGAGTGCCTGACTTCTAAAAGTCACAGAGTCTTAGAGATTTCTTTAAGAACCAATTTTAAGCAACAGTTCTATGAGCACAAAGATTTTGATAATATAATGGTGACTTTTGAGGGGAAGTGGAGGTGTTCCACTGAAGAACCATGTCAAAGAGTGGTCGATTTGGGACTGTGCCACTTGGATGTTGTTCTGCTAAAAATGTCATCATTTTTTGGTATAGTGAGTTTATAAACATCAGGACTGAAAAAAAAACCCCCAAAAACCCAAAACCACAACCCAGAAAACAGACTATTTGAACAAAAAAAAGGTGGTCTATAATTATTTCTGCTAAAATATCAAAGTATGGCATCCTCACTTCTACTTATGCTCAGTGACAACTGAACTGTCCACCCCTGGAAGTGTTCAAGGCCAGGTTGGATGGGACTCTGGGCAACCTGGTCTAGTGGGATGTGGCCCTGCCCAGAGTGAGGGATTTGGAACCAGAGGAGCTTTGAGCTCCATTCTGACCCCCCAAAAATTAGTGATTCTGTGATTTTCATCCTCAGAGGCAAAAAAAAAAAAAAAATCAGGAAGAAAAATATCAGGGAAGAGGGACGGACAGACTGGGTGGAGGGACCCTGTCCTGCATCCAGACACATTTACCAACATGATCACAATGACAATCCAGTGACACATCTAAGGAGCCCTGTAGCTTTCAGGCAGAGCTGATATCATACAGCTGTATCTTACAGTCAGAGGGGGAGATCAGGAATGCCCAGAGCAGTGCAGGTCTGCATTATGATCCCAGCAGTAGCTCAAAACCCTCATGATTTTTCCTCTCAGCAGCATGGCAGGGCAAGATCCAGCCTTTGACAGCATTTTGGAGTGGGTGGCAGGAGGTGACACGTGCTGTTTTATTCTCTGACAAGGCAGTAACTTTTTTTCTGATTAAATACTAGCATAATTTATTTATTTTGGTGCTTTTTTTTTGGTAAAAAAGCTGACATATTGAACAGCTTCTCAGAAGGAGAGTTTGAGCCCTGTGGTAGAGCAAAATCAGGCCTGTTTTAAGTCTTCACCATCAGCTCTGCAGCTCTGTTTCTCCTTAGGCATCAAAGGATATGTCCTCACCATAACACAGCACTGAACAAATAGTGCTGCTTAAAAAAATGTGCCTCTGTCTCAAGGTAATGAAAATATATGCCAGCAAATAAAGCTTAAAAAGGAAGTTTCCCCTACTAATCCATAAGCAGCAATAATATTAATATTGATTTCATTTATCAAGGCAATAAACATTCATTGTAAGCATTTCATTCATTAGACTTGGGGTTATTCATCATCACTGATTTGACAGCCAAATGGATTGCAAAGGAATAGTGGTTTTTTTGAAGGCATAAAAATTTCCACATAAATTCACAGCTTTTCAGTCTGACTGTTCCTGAAGAGACAAGTTGGCTGAAAAGAAGGACTTAATTCATGTGAGAATCTTCTCATTCCAGAGCACACTCTTTACATCTTAATTAAGAATGTACTGGGGAGCGACATCCTTTTTCTGCCTCATAATAAACAAAAAATTACACAGAATTCTGCTCTGTTTGAAATTAGTTTCTTGTTGAAGAAAAAGTGGTGAGTAATCTAAGACCTATGTCAGCTTCAGATTCCTGTAGAAAAACACAGAGGTTTTCTTCTAAGTGAAGAAAAGTCAGGTCAGATGACAATATAAAGATAATTGAATTAACTTTGTCTAAAGGTTGGAAATTGTATACCCAGACAAGAACAGTTTAGAAAAATGCATTTAAATTGCAACTGTGATGGAGGAGAAACTTTAAAAATTTCCTTTCTGTCAGAGACAATGTCTACAGCAAATATTGATAAAAAATAATCTATCCCTCCATAAAATGCCTTCTTAACTCCATTTCAGCGAGTTGAGAGCATTTAGAAGGTAAAGAGAATATTTATTAAATGGAAACCTGTTACTGATATGCCATTAAGAGGTTTCCCCAAAGCAAATAGGATTTCAGACTTAGGGGAGCAGGGATTTGGACTGATAGTATGTAAACTTCACCTAGCTTATTAGTTCCTCTTCAAACCATATGTCAATGGAATGTAATTTCCTAGGGATTTGCAGTAAGGTCAGGCTTTTGACTTATGACATCAATAATAAAAACTCCTATATTCTGGCCCTTCCTTAAATAAGAGAAATTTAATAGCAAACCCCACAGGGGTGCCATGTGTATCCAGAATGTCTGATTACATAAAATTCATTTAATAAACTCCACACAGATTTGCAGTTTTCCCTTTGATAGTAGGTGAGAAGGGTTCCTAACTGTTCAATCTCAGAATTTATTAATTCATGTAGAAGGAGAGGGAGGCTTTAACTATTTCTCCCTCATTAGCATCTGGTAGTTGGGTCCCTGCAACAGAGGATGAGAGTGCTTGATTTCAAATTTCCAAATGATGGGGCAAAGGCTTTATGCAAACCTAATCAAACCCCATCTAGAATGGCTATTTTAAGTTTCTGCATATAACAGAACAGCTCTAAGAGGAAAAATCCAGCAACTGACCTAAATACCCTACACTCTTGTGACTGTGGGAGTTTGAGGGATGATCCACCCTTGAAGATTTCTCCAAGCTCAGCTCAAAATTCAGAGGTTTATTAGTCAGTTTTTCTTATTAAAAAAAAAGAAGAAGAGTGTTAAGACCTGAAAAGTATTTTTATATCTAGTGATCATCTCAGGCAGCTGACTTTGAATTAAATATGTGGGTATAATTTTTTAAATGCCAATTAAATTTAAATTTTTCTAAATCAGTGACAACTCTGTCAACTCAGAAGCAGCCACTTCTAATAAAGGGTGTGTCATTTTGCTTTGGTTTCATTTTTTTTCTCTCTCTTTGGAACAAAGGCTACATGTTCCCAGAGACAAAATACTCTGAACTAGTGAAATGAACAGTCCAGCTTTATCCAGATATGACTTTCTGCACCTTTCTCCCACTTAGATGGCAGAGGTGGCTCACATACCACATGCATTACTGTAATGAACAGTTGGCTCACAGCTGTGCTTTTAACATGATCCCTAAAATTTATTCTTTGTATTCTTAACCTCGTTAAGATGAGATTTTTACTTGATTCTCCTAGAGCTGGTGGAAGATTATGCACTATGGTTCCGTGTGTGCAAAGCATATAACAAATTCCATGCCAATGAAAAGAAAATGTGATGCAAACTCCACTTGTGCCCTTTTTTTTATCATCTTTGAAAATGCTTAATTATAGAGGTGCTGATAAATATGTTTGCATTTAGCTCATTTAACATTTTTTTTCTGTGCAAAAGATTCTCGTGGCTTTTCCTTCAAAAAAACCTCCCACTGTCCTTCAGAAGCCCTTGGAAAATAAAGAATAACCACTCAGCTCTTCCTTTATACACTTGTTCTGTGCCTTTTGGGCTCAGCTGTAACAAATGGATTCATCTGCATTTATTCCCCCAGATTAACCTTTTAGAGGGATTGCAAGGGAGAGGAGCATCCCCATTCCTCAGGACAAGGCAGGAAGGAGAAATTGGGGTGATCTGCAGCCCTGGCAAAACTTTGGATCGTGGCAGGTTGTCAGGAACCTTCAGCTTTCCTAAAGACAGCGTGGACTAAAGTGGCTCCCACTGTGAAGGACAAGTGGAGGAGACACTGGCAGTGAGAGAGCCCCCAGAGACTGGGAAATTCCACTGTGGAATTTCCAAAGGTAAGTTAGACACTTCCCACTGGTGTGTATTCATTTTCAGTAGCCCATTCCTACATTCTAGGAATGTAGAAACAGACTGCAGAACACGTTGCCATCCAATGCAGGCAGAAAAAAATCATGTTATTTCACAATATTTTGAGGGATTTCATAGACAGCATTATGCTAATGTTTCTCTTTGCATTGTTTCATGAAACACATCACTTTATATACTTACAAACTGGTAAATTGCAGGTACTACTGGATACAAAGGGTATGAAACCTTTTCATGTTTTTGGACACAGAATTTGAGCAAATCTTCCATAAACCAAAAGGAAGATTTGTGCATAAATCGTTTACACAGCCACAACAAAATGTTCAAGTATTGCATTTGCCTTAGTCTAAGATACTGCAGAGGGTAATTTCATAAAGTAACAAGATTATTTTATATTGCATTGCAGACAAGTTTGGCTGAAACAATATTCCCTTTCCAGGCAGCAGAATTTTATGTACAATTTTTCATTAATGGTATAAATCCCCCATTTTTAACCCTTTTTTTTTTTTTTTGTTGGGATTTTTTGTATCCTGGTCATCACAGATAGGATCCCACAGCTCCAGAGTGAAACCACTGAGCCTGGATTTGAATTCACTGCATTGATGACTACAGTTTCATTTTGTAGCTTAATGGTGAAATATAAATTTTCTTTTTACCTTTCTTCTTCAAGTAAAAAACAAGCTTTGCACGTCTTCCGGACAAAGATTTTTTGTTTGACTGCTGAATTATTTATAATTGGACCCTTTTTATTTTTATTTTTGCTAGTGATCCCTGAGATCATAACACTTTGGGAGATTTCTTTCCCTACAAAAGAACCCAGTTAGCAGAAATCTAAATCTTTTTCAACCTCTTTTTTTTTTTTTAATAGAAGCTCCCACAACTGACATTTTTTTTGAGCTCACCTTATACTCCCCTGAACATGGGGCCATTGGGATTTTCTCCTTTACATAAAGCTGAAGGCTCCTCTGTTTTATACCATCAGGAGACTCCAGCAGTCACTGCCACTGCTGGGAATGTATGGTCTCCTGACCTCTCCTCATTTTCCTTGGCTGCTCCTGAGCTGAGAGAATCAATATTGGCTGTTGCAGAAATAGCTTTCTGCCAGTAGCCACTATCTTTGGAAACTGGCAATTCCAACCTGGTGGCAAAACCTTCCTGTATAAGCTTTTCCCTAACATGTGCCATAAAACATGCCAAAAGCTACCCAGGGTGTTGAGCTGGAAATAGGAAGCTGGCATTTTTGGGAGTGTGGCTGGGTTAGTTGTGGGTTACTGAGGTGAGCTTGGGACATGAATGGTGGAGGACACAGCAGGGACATGTGAGGACGATGTAATCTGGTGAGTCAAGGAAATGGATGCTGAGAGAAGCAGGAGCCCAGATTTTCTGCTGATTTCTTGAGAGGCTTTTATGGGACTGGGTTGAGGAAAACACACATACACACACACATATACGTATATATATAAAGAGAGAGAGACAGAGAAGGAGAGAAAGAGATCTCACCCTATTGCTGTGTAGGTGGGTTTAAAAAATTTATCAATGTTGGAATTAATTTCAGTGTCTTATCTCTGAGTGTTCTCCTACCTCTTTACCTTATCCTTACCTTACCTCATTTCTTTCTCCCTCTTTCCTTGCTGCATCAGTACATAAACAATATCTACCATCAGTACTTTTTTTCCCCCCAAAATTATGCTCCTCCTTCCTTAATAGATACTGTCCAGCTTCTATTGTGTAAAAAGGTGAAGATTAGTGAAGAGTAGCTACAAGATTCTACACTGCAAGCATTATGAATAGTGTAGATAGAGTGTTTTAATTCTTTTTCTCTGATAATTTCATTCCTTGCTGCTGTTTCTATAGTACAGGGTTAAATCTACATGTAAGAGGTGAGTTCATATAGGATTTCACCTTGGGTAAATGAAGCATGGAAAGGTTGAGCCAGTGTCTCCTGGAATGAAGCAGCATGATAAAAAATAAGCTAAACTTTTGTTTCAGAAGACTCCTAGCCTAAATCAATATTGCTGGCTTGAGGACTTAGTTTTTGGGGGGATTTGGGTTTTTTTTTTTGAGAGCATGGAGCAGACTTAGCCCTAGAGCCTATCTGTGAGCAAGGCTTATGTGCATTTTTTTGCTGTCATATAGGACAGAACTGCTTCACTGTGGATAAGCGATCTGTGCATAAACAAACAAAAAAAAAAGGCCATGCTCCATGGTCTGGGTGGGCTGCAAGCCAAACATGTGCAAGGTTGTGTAGGAATTATCCACAAATAGGATGTTGTAGAGGATTGTAGGCTGCTTTTGCACGTGTGTGCTTGCAGCATTCCTGTCATTCACAGCAATGCCCTCTAAATCCTTTCCAGCCACTAGATAAAAACCTGAAAGGATAGCAAGCTGAGATGGAGTTATTTCATTTCATTTCATTCCTAAAGTAACGTTTACTAATAGCAAAAAAAGCTTGCAGTTGCTAAAATAAGGTTTGCAGCAGTCCAACCTCAGAGCAGAAGTGAATGGGGGTTTTGGCAGGGTACTAAGATTAGAAATCTAAATTATTAAGGAAAAAAGCTAGAAATAGGCTTCCTGATAAGGAAGTATTAGTCATATTAGACCTGGTACATGAGCAGGAGCTGCTTGACACTGCAGTGTAGATGAAGGGATGATCAGAATTTTGTTTTGGTGATATATTTAAGAGATATGAATTGAATTATAATTGAATTCAACACGAAAGCTGAATTAATGAATTGCAGGTTTCTTCACCACTTTAACTGAATTAAACACATGAATTTTAATGGTGTGAAGGTGGAAATACTAGAAACCCATGTCAATACAAGCCTTGAGTTGTAAAAGCGACCCGTGTGAACGTGTGGCAAAGAAGATTTTACTCTGTGCAATTCAGCATCAACCTTTTCCAAGGACAGCATGAGCTTTGACAAACCAAATGCCACTTCCTTCCAGCAGACTTCCTTGCCTGGGCACAGAAACAGGGGCAAAAAGAAGGCTCTTACCATTGAAGTTGGAGGTGAAGCAGAAAACGTCGTATCGGCTTTTTTCCTTGTCCCAGAACCCGTAATTCCTGACCCCAGGCACTGTGTTCTTGCCTCCACAGGGCTCCCTGGGCTTGGTGATGGGGTACTGCACGGAGCCATCGCTGAGCCAGCCGGCGTTGCACCAGTCCAGCCCCGACCTCCAGGCGTCGTAGAGCTGGTCGAAGGAGGCGATGACAGAGTCCTGCTCCACACACGCCCTCTGAGCCTCGTGGAAGTTCAGGTTGTACCTCCCCAGACGTGGGGAGTAAGGGAACACGACACCTGGAGTGCGTGGAAGGGGGGAGTGTTACTGGACACCGCGTTTTGCAGCCACCAGAAGGAGAAATCAAGGTTAACTCCATGATTTGTGTCGGAGTTGTTTTATTTCTGGGGGGAAATGCTCTAGTGAGAAGCACATCAGTTTTGGGTTTGGGAAGGGGGTAGGGTGGCTGCCTTACCTTGCTGGCTCATCATCCCATCACCCCATCCCTTTCCCAATAAGAACCAATATGTCCCATCTCCAGCTTTGCTGTCACCACAGTAATCTCACCCTCGTGCCATCAGGGTGCCTAAAGATGGGCAGAGCTGGCTCGAATTTTGCAAATCCTTTTCTGTTTTTCTTCCCATCAGAAAATTCCAGATTATCCATTGTAAGATATATTTTTTTCTTTTTTTAAAAAGTCAATTAAACCCTAGGCTAGATCAATTTTTTTGGGGCAGTGGGAAGGGGTGGGATGGGACTTGGGGATTTCCTGGCAATCTTTAAAAAGAAAAACGAACAAGAAATTGTGAAACTGTTGAACTATTTCTATGAACTATTTCTTTTTATTCATAGACATTAAATGTTTTGATGGACATAAAAAAACTAACTCTGCTCTTTGCATGTACCCTTGTAAAGATTTCCTGAGAGATTCAAGACAGTTATTTTATTTCTGTGGACCTGAAAAATGCTTTGTTCCACCCTGGAAGACCAGCCACAGGCTGTCCCAAACCCCTTTGTGGTGCTTATTTTTACTGAGCCATTTCATCCAGATACTGCAGAGAGACCCTCTCACAGCAGAGGACATCCAAGAGGAGATGGGAAACATGGGGACAGCTCCAGAATTGTTCCAGAAGTAACACCTAATCACAGTCATTGTCCATATCTGACAGATTTTTCCACAATACTTTTTCCCTGCTTGTTTTATGAGAAAGATCTGAAGTTAAACATTATGTCTTGGAGGATGAAAGATGTTTCAGGAAATACTGAAGAACCACCTCCCCATGTGGCTTTGATAAAAGGGAAACTGGAGACTTGAAACAAAGGTTTAGATCAGACCACCCTAATCTTTGGCAGGGCTTAGCAACTTAACCCAGATCTAAATTTTACAGTTGGCTTTAGCCCAGATTCATAATATGCTGAAATCAAAAGGCATCAGAGAAGGTCCAGCTCAAAATGTTTATCCTCAGACATTTCTGTGGAACTAAGTGCTGCAGGATGCCAGTGGACCAAAGACAAGATAACACATGAGATGAACCAAAAGCCTTGCACTAGTATAAACATCCTTCTTTAGTTTTGCTTTCTCCCTGCTGATGAATGCTCCTTCCTGTGACAATCTGCTTGTCCTTGGGGCAATGTGGATCAGGAAAGAGAAATTACACTGTGGTCATGCAAGGCTGTTGCCATGTGATGAAGCCACTCTTCTTTGCAAACTTTCAAACTTATTTCGTCATCTATTCCATCAGTATCTTAAAGTCCACTTTCTTTCCCTTCTCTCCCCTCACTCTATCATCCAAGAAGTGTTATTCTTGCTTAAAATCTTTGTCATTACTAAACCTCAGTGTCTCGTTCCAAGAAAATAAAGCACGTAAATGTAAACTTGGCAGGGTAATAATAAACAATATTTTGTTCTCCTTCAGGGATTAACTGGAGAGTCTCCTTCAACTCTTTCCTTTTGTATATCCTTTGTTAAAGGGCATTTCAGTTATGAGCTGTTCTGAACTCCAGTGCAGGAATGTAGTGTAATACAACATGTGTGTTAGCTGTAACTTCATAAACAAGAAGCTGAAGATGTTTCACGTTTTTCTGGACCTCTGCTTTTCCTTCATACTCCCTATCTCTACAAAAAATGTTTTTTCATTTTTCATCAGTGCTAGTGGATAGAAATATCTCTGGCTATAATAAAAATTTAGCAAATGTCATAGGAGTCCCATCTTTATTACTTTATTGGAAATCCAACATTTATTATTTCTGCAGATTTACATTTCCCCAGACAATAGAGTCCTTGTCCAGTACATGTGTCTGATTTGCATATACATGTAAAAAACCTACCTTAAATCAGCAGAAGTGGATGTTTTTTTAATCAAGATATAAACTTACATACTTCTAAAAGCTGAGCAAGAAGTAATTAAAAACTATTTAAACATATTTGATTCCTTAAGGTTTCCCAAATCAGTTTTTGAAAGGGGTTAAGTATGTACATAAACGTGTTACAAATCTGAGTTTGACAATTTGGGACATGATGTTTTCATAACATAAATATGCACTAAACTGTAATATTAGCTTTGGGTTATGTTTGAGCAGACTGCATGGAAGCCGATTTTTTGTTGGAGTTCATCTGCAGTACAAGCCTGCAACTAATTAGCATTAATTTCACCCTGCATTTGGGGGTGGCCATTGGTGATTTTGCAGAGGAAAATTGACTGGGTATGTGCTTTCTGCAGCTTCACATTATCTGGCAGTTTTGTTACTTTATTTTTTTTTTCCCCCTCTTCATTTCTCTATCAATTCTAGCTGAAATTCATAGTTAGATCTTATTATTCATCTTCCCTTTCATACACTTTGGCAGTGCTGGACTTTAGTTAATTACAGAGCGTCTTGTTCAGTCTTGGATCTTGCAAGCCCATCAAAGGATAATCCATCCCATCTGTTCTTGAATGGACAAAAGCTGTCCTGAGGCTTGTTACTGTTCCCAAAGAACAGACTGAGTCTAAACTCCTGACTCCAGCCCTGTGTTCTGCCACTAGACAAAACACCCGCTTCCAAATATTAACAAATTCAGCTTAAAAAAAAATAAAAATGGAGGAAGATAAAAACTCCCAGCCGCAGAAGGTTAAAATCCGTTTAGTTTGTGGGAAGAGAGAGATGAGGAGCCTTGACTTGACCTTCATGATTGCACTCCCTGCCCCGAGGAGCAGCTGAGCTGGAGCTGGAGTGGGGATATTAATTTGCAATATGGGTTTCCTGGTGTGGCTCCTCTCCAAAATCCATGGTGCCCTGGAAGAGGTCGATACCTCCAGGGAAGCACCAAGAAAGAGAGGAAGAACCCAAGACATATCAGCTCAGTGGAGAACAAATCTGTTAGTGGGAGATGAGGAAAGGGTGAGGCTGGCTGGATGCACCTGTGTCAAAGCAGCTGTGGTCCAGAAAATGAGTCCTGCAATGGAAATTAGGATTTCTTCCAAATCAGACCATGAGAACTGGGTGTATAGCTTATCCTCCCCATAACAACACCTGTATTTCCATGAATGCCTTGCATTCAAGGGCACAAATCTGCAACTCTGCACAAGTTTTCTGGGCTTTTTGGGGAATAAATTTGTGTATTCCTTGTAAGTAATTTGTGTTTCGGAGTCTTATATGCAGGTAATCCCTAAAATTCAGGACAATTACTCAGTCACTTCAGACACATTGTCAGTGCAAGGACCTTTAACGTTTACCCAAGACACCAAGGTGAGAAAACAACCTTAGAAAGCTCAACTCCTGTAAAGATTTATGAGTGTCTGTTAAGCCAGCAACACATACAATGAGCAGTTTTCAGAGCATTGATGTGTAGAACAAAAATAACATAATTTTCTGTTGCCCCATATGGTTACCAAAAAAAAAAAAAAGAGGTAATTTCACAGCCAGGGTAAAGAAATGGGCTTCCTTGAGTTGTAGCCCAAACAGAAAAGTAAGTTTTCTTGTAGCCAGTGTAAACAAGGGACAACAGTGGGGTTTGCTGTATACCATACTGTAGGGTACAGTTTTATGCTGGCAGGTTCATACACTCAATTGCAAAATTTTTCCATGCTGGTTTTCTAGAATTCTGTAAAAACTGGTAAGTCCTTCATTTTCACGGAGACTCTGTGTCTATTTCCCTGCCTGTGAGGACTGTCAGGTGTCTGATCACTCAGCCACAGGATGGGACACCAGCTGTCAGCTGGTATCAATCTCTCTGAAAATGAAAATGAAGCTTGAAATTGTGCCCCATAACCACATTTTTAGAGGGGTTGCTGAGAAAGACAAGCCTACAGTCTAGACCCACCAGGCCTAGGGCAGATTATTCCTTTATGTTTCTATTAGCCTTTGTCAAAATCTGGAGACTGTTGCCCTTCCTTGCTCTTCTTAGACTAATTAGCCCTACCTTTTTTTTTTTTTTTT
>VYZS01038853.1:39566-51843 GCA_013400695.1 Neodrepanis coruscans
TGGCAAGCCAGGTTTGGAAGGCCAAGAACACAGTGTGGGGCAGACAGAATTAGTCACACCACAACCCTTGGCAAGTAGCTTTATCCACTTTATCCATCAGTAATGTCCACAAGCCTATGCTGACCTGGCTATGAAACTTGATTATTTCTACATTTTAATGGACTAACCTACAAAGTGATAGTAGAGAAAAAGAAATGTGAATTTTTCAGGAAAGAAATAAAATCCTGAGTCAGGGATCACACTTTAGATGTGTTTTGTCAGAAAAACTCATTTATTGCCTAAAGGTCCCATAGTGTTAACAGGCCCTTGGGTTAATAATACTTTATGTCATTCTACTTTAAACAAACACAGAGCTGTTTTTTGCTTTGCTGTGGTGTTACCAGGCACTTGAGCATAACTGTCATACTAAAATATCCTCACTCTTCCCATAGCAGTGGCATTTTGTTATCCTGACATGCTTACCTAGAACCCATAAATAATTTATGTGATAACAATAATCCCTACTTGCTATAATATCTGCAGAAGTGCATTCTTGATATACTTTTATATTGGTGTATTACTAAGAGAGTCCTGAGGGAAAAACATGAGGAAGAATTACACACATATTTTTTTTCCACCTGTGTATTTCAACCAGCTACCTTTTTACTTCTGCTTTTTGGTGAAAAAAAAATCAAAATAATTTTTGTATCTCATCTGTGAGACTAGTAAAAGCTCTTCTTATTTAACTCAAGCATTAATGTCATGAGAAAGAAAATACAAGGATCCAATTCCCATGTTCCTACCTCCAAACTGACGGGGTCTAATACTCCCTACACATTCCTTTTAAGTTTTAAGTGCACAATTGGTAAGAGAGATGCCAGGTAAACCTTAGTTAAAACTTTCAGTTCCCAAATAGGAGTACAGCTAAAAATACCTGTTTTATAAGTGGCAGAGGAGAAATCTGTCTTTATAACAAAGACATTAAGAGATTAAGATAAAACATTTTTTAGTCAATTCCACCTACTCAACTTGAGTAACATGTTGGGAGGAATTGTTAAAGAGGACATATTAACTCAAGTTTATGTTTCTTGGAGACCTTGGAGCACATAAAACCAGCAGGGAAATAACAAACTTCAGCTCCTCTAAATTATTGCCTTAAATAAATTTTAAGTGTGTTTTGCTTTGGTGCAGATAAATTTCATGAAGATCAGGCCTCATAGAGCAGAGCGGAACAAAAAAATCATGACAATGTCTCTGCACTCCTTCTCCACAGAAGTAAATCTTCATGGGTGGCTTTGGGGCTGACAAAATCAAAATATTACACAGAAACTGTGAGGAGCTTTTCCAGTCCTTTAGTTACCTTCAAGTTATAAAAATATAAATACGTATGGAATTAGGTTGTTATAACAAGTAGAGGCAAATTAATAATTAAAATTTATGTCTCCTGTGAATACTTTTACTCCTGTAATAATTTTTTTACAACCCAGATATTCTGGTACCTATCTCTTAGGGTCATATCCCATGAGAATATGCAGTCCTGAATGCCCTTAATGAAGCCACCATGACAGAGCTGAGGTTGCTCTGTGCTGACATTTTTGTCTCCTGTTGTTGAAACAGGAAAGCAAGTTTTGTGGATGTCAAAGCAGCAGCTCCATCAAAAAACAGACAGCAAAAGGGATCATGGCATCATCTAAAGTGTCCTGAATGGCAACAAAACTGGGAAGAAACTTTAAGTGGAAAAGGTAAAGGCAAGAAAATGGAAGGAAATGAGAGGTAACATCACTGAAAATGGAAAATTGCAGAAGAGTGGGTTAAAGGAAGGAAGTCAAAAGGAAGGTGGAAAAGCATGAGACTTGGAATGATAAGAATTAGTGTAAGAGGTCAGATCAGTACTGCATTTTCATCTCTTATCATGTGCTTTTGGCCAGTCCAGAAAGTCTGTGCATTTCTTGTTTTGAAGAAAAGGAAGTGGACTGCAAATAAAACTCATTATCACGTAGAACAAGTTGCTGAATTATTTCCATTCCTTTTTTTATTCACTAATTTATTAACTTTTTTTTTGTTTGTTGAGTTTGTTGTTTTTTGTTGGGGGTTTTTTTTTTTTTTAATAGGGCAGTATTAGAAAGTTTTCTGTTCATTCCATGTTAACATCTTTTTTTTGGTGTGTGCAAATAAATCTGTGCAGAGGTTCTGGACTGGCAGAGGGGTGCATTCTTGAAAGTAAAGAAATGCTGCGTAATAGAAATGTCTTTCAGAGAAAAGCTAAAAATTTTAGATGTTAATCCTTCACAAAGCACACTTTGTGTTCCTATGGCTGCCCTTTCTTGCATTTCTAAAACCTGAACAAACTGGAGTCATATGCAAGGGGCTCTGGCTCCCCTTAGGTAATTAACTTAGCAATTACTGTAATGGCTTAGTCAACTTTATTTTGCAGGGCAGCTACACACAGAAGAATGCTCTTATCTCTGAAGGGTATTCTGCCTCTCTGGATAATTGGTCAGCAAGTGGCACCATGAACAGATTAGGGAGATGCACAAAGTGAGCACCAAAATGAGTCCTTCCCTCTCAGGGGTTACAGAGCCTTTGGAAAATCTTGACTTCAGAGAAGACTATGAGACTCTAATTGCATGGATATGCTCAGGGCAGTGTTTTTTTGTTGTGGGCATTTAGGTGGCTAGGGGATACTTTAGTCCCATCTTTTCATTCATTGGATTATTTAATTTGTGGGAGTGACTTTTTCTGAAGTGTGACACCAGCATCCCCAAGGCACACAGAGTTTTTCTGGGGTACAGGGCAAGTGGGAAAACACATCTTGCTTAAATACAATTTTCTCTTTTTTCTTTTTTTTTTTTTTTTACCCACAAAAGTGAAACTAGAATGACTTCTTTATGCAGACAAACTACCAGAGGAAGTTGATATGGTCAAGAACCCTGGGATAACAGAGCACCCAGACCAAAACCATGAAACCCACACAGGCTTCAGGAAGGAAAATTAAGTCTCAGAAGAGATAAAGTGCAGCTTTAGATGTTTTATAAATTTTGTTTGTTGATATTGTAATAAAATCAAAGAAGAAAAATATGTAATCAAAGCAATTGGTCCAGAGGAAATGAGCTGAAAGGAATACTGTCAAAAACTGGGAGGTGAGAAATCCTGCAGATGAGAAATTTTACTGAGGTTCAAGTCAACTGTTGTGATCAAAAAGGAGAGAACCATGAGCTAGAGGTGACACTGACAGAGCCTTTGATGAGGCCAGCAACCCACTTCTAGGAAAAACTGAAATATTTAAGAGACAACACAGTTATTCCTATTGCAATGCTACAGAGGTGTTTAGAAAAGGCAAAGAAAACCACTTTCCAGAAAGTGGAGATCTGAAAGACAGAGCTCTGTGTTCTCAAAAGCAAAGACCTGTCAGTATAATTGTAGAGCATCAAGATTTATAAAATACTGGTTGTTCTGGTTAACAAATGATGAGTTTGAGGGAGATGGCAGGAGATTTTACAGGAATGGACAGGCAGCAAACTGGGGAACCCTGACCTGATGGTACAGGTATGACCTCACCTTTCTCTTTAAGTTTTTCTAAACAGCAGCAAAATAACAAATATACATAAGGAAAGTAATTTAACCATTAATAATCTGATTGTTCTGACCTCAACAGCTAACAGAGCCCTGGAAAAATTTTTGAAGGAAAGTTGTTAAATAAAAGAAATAAAGTACTAGAAAGAGGCATAAAATGCAGTAGATACTTACCAAAGGATTTCAAATTACTTTAATATCAGCAATACAATAAAAGTAAATGTATGAAGCCAGGGAAATATGAATCAATTGGTTCTAGCTAGGAAAGTGAGTTATATGGGAAATTATGTGAAAAAGGCCAGTGAACTGTATCCAGAATAATTTTTTAGTCTCTAATATTTCCAGTAATTTTACCTTATAAAGTAATTGTGGCTATTGAGTTAATAACATTTTCACATGGCATATCAAGCAACTGTGAAGGGAAGAGAGTGGATGTTTAGAAAGTCTGAAGAAAGAAGTGTAGGAAAAGGATGACAACATTTAATACTGAGTGCATAATCCAGATTTTTTAAGGCCCAGCATGGAGACTTATTGATGTAAACCTTGTCCTTGTTAATTGCAGCTGACAGTGAGGGAGAGACAGATTGCTAAGTGCTGCCTATCAAAACTGTCAGACTATTGATCAGCACTGCAGCACATTTGGGAAGAACCCAAATCTGATCCAAGGTCTGAAGAACAAGGCATGGTTATCTGGAAAACAAAAATTCTAAGGCCAGCTGAAGATATTACCCAGAATAAATCCTGGCTGAATGCACTCAAGTAGTATGAATTGAATTTCTGACATTATCAAGTTACAATATCAAGTTATAATTGTAATCAGGAGGTTATAAACTTAGAGAAGAATTTTGAAAGTGTACACTCAAATGATAGATGTGGGGATGTGTTGTTATCCTATTAATGTTTTAAAATGAACATCAGTGAAGAAAAAATGTCATTTGAAGCTAAAATACAACAGTAGGAGAAGCATAAGGGCATACAATAAACAGGGAGAATTAGGGTAGTGTTTTTCCTATTAGAAAAACAGGGTGCAAAACAATTTTGCCACAAGGAGAACCTGAAACCCAACTTTTTTTCTGAATTAAACTAAGGCTACAGGACGTTATATAGTGTAAAGAATGGGGAATATAAGAACAATTTCCTTCACTGCCTCGGGAAATCCCTTTCACCTCTGTGCAAGTATTAACCACACAACAGTCATCCACACCTTTTGTAATTCCAAGGCATTCCCAGGCATGCAACCAGGAGTGGTTTAGCTGCACAACTCTTGGGTTTCAGCTGTGCTGGACTCATTAATGTGATTAAAAAAATACCTTTTGTATGAAGATACAACACATGTGTCCCAGGGTGTTCCCTGATCTCCAGGCCATTTCCAGGTGCATGTGTTTATGCAGCACTGGGCAAGGAGAAATGATGAAAATCAGAAGTAAAAATGCCAAATCCCAAACAGGTTTGATCTCTTTGGTTTGTGATCTGTGTCAGCCTGAAACAGCTGATGTGCAGAGCTCATGGTAGAGCTCAAATTTAAAGCTTTATCCAGCTTTCCTTGTAGGAATCGTTTCTCAAGGTACAGGTGAGTTTAGGTAGGGAGACAGGTCCACTGTGAAACTACTGTCAGATTTCAATTATTTAGCACATTTAACACAGGAATGAGTAATAACTTGTGATTTACACTAAACTGCTCACTATTTCACTGCTTTAACCTCCTGAATGGATAAAATTAAGAGACAAGAAGCTGCATTATGCAAGGCAAGTCAAAATGTATGTTTATGATGCATTGACATCCAACTTGAAATTTACTCTGGGGTGGGGGGCAAATGTTCATCACCTCATCACAGTGGTATGTCTTTATTTTTGATCTAACACATTCATCTGCCCTTCATCCTGTGAGTTTCCTCAGAGGGAAACCAGCTCCCTGTTATCCCTCGTTTGACCTTGACAAGCCTGTTTTAATAGGTGCAGGGTACCTTTAACTTCTGTGACTTTCCTGTGAACTTCTAAACGTGCAGCCTTCCTTAATAACCTGCTGTGGCTTGGTAATTCATATTTGCACAAGCACTCAGATAACACAGTTTTCCAGCTGTTGAGAGGAAGAACCAAACTTTAAAGAGAAAGAGAAGAGGACAATACTGCTGCAGGGGTTTTTTTTGATTTTACAGAATTAATTTTAGCCAGCCTGAAGGAACCCAGGAGTGTTCATGCTGCCTGTCCTTACTGCATAAACCCCCCTGTTTTTCCTTACACAGGATGACCCTCAACGAGTGAAGCTGGGGCTGAAAAAACAGCTGCATTGTGCTGCAGACTCAAATCCTGCCACAGCTCTAAGCTCTGGGATTCAAACATCAACCAAACAGGATTATGCAGAAGGCCAAGATAATATTTAGTGTGAATTAAGGGTATGAGGAAAGGCACATTTCTTTCAGGGTAAGTTACTTTTTTTTTTTCTCCCTCCCTCTGGTTTAAATTGCCCAATTATGATCTCAGATGTGCTGAGCCTTTTTAAATAATACACAGCAATAAATTTCTGTTCTGTGAAGAACTGTGTATGACAGACCTCTTAAAATCAAATCTATTCCACAATAAACTGAAGTATTTCTACCCACTGCAGTTGCTTATCACTTTAGGATGCATGCTTTTGCTCTTTGTCTTAAATCATGCTGTACTTTACTGACTAATCTTTGCAAGGTTGTGACTAAGTGCTATTAAACAGTGCAACTTTAATTTATTTACACTCCTTAGGAGTAGTAATAATTCCACAGAATCAGAAAAGAACAGGCTTGGTCACCAGCAATATCAGTATTTAAAAAACAGTGTGACAGTATACAAAAAATAAAAATTAAGGATCAATAAGCACATTATTCTGTTTCTCTCAGCAATATGAAGACACTGGTATTTTCTCATATTTTTCCTTACCTTGAATGTGAACAATTCTTTCATGCTCCAGACTTGAGTTGTCAGGGTGAGGTTCAGCCCAGCAGATAGAAATCAGCACCAGAAAGAGTAGGATCTTCATCTTTATAGCCAAAAGAATCTTCTTCACTGTAAGGGCATCACATAAGAAGAGGGCTTGTGAATTTTTTGAAACCTTTACAGTGTTGCACTGCACAACTTGTTAGAGCAGTGATCTTATGAGGGTTTGCAAGGTATTTAACCCACTCAGCTGGGAAAGTTAAAACAGCTGCTAATTTTTTTAGGAATGAAGGTTGGATCTTTTCATTGTGGTCTTTAATTAAATGAAACTGGCAATGCACGTTTGACCCTGCCTATGCAGAAATGCAGCATGGAAAAAATGGGAGTGCTCAGAAAGATAATCCCAAACCAAACTCCTTGCAGGACCATATGCAAGCAATACCTGTGTTTCAAATGAGGTTCTAGTGCACTTTTTCTTTTCCAAGCCTGCTCTAGACCTGGTCTGCAAGTACAATTGAAACAAGCAGAGAGCTCTATCACTGTATCTATACCCACTGCACGATTCAGTGTGCTGGTGATAGGTTTTCAAGATTAAAACAGTCTTCTTGTAGGTTTTGGCATTTCAATCAAGGCTGCAGCTCAACTTAGCAGTCAGGGTGGCAAGTTTGCTTGAGCTAAGCAGCAAAGACGACAAAACATTGATCAGCCTGACTAGAGAGATCCATTTTATTTCAGATCCACTTACCATTTTAAAAGATGCCTAAACACACAGTGAAATGTTTGAAACCGTGCACAAAGTGGGTTAGAGTTGTATTTGCTGCCACTGCAGTTGCCCTGATTGATTTTTCATTCATTTCTACCCAGAATGCTGACGCACTAACTTAGAGTGCCAGGTAGGGTCTCTGCAGTCAGCAGAGCTCAGCGCTGCAGGGAAAATCTCTGCCAGCCTCTGAGAAGTAATTAGGCAAATGAAGACCTGAAATAGAAAAGGAGGCATAAAAATACAAGAGGTTTTATGCAGGCAGTTCAGGCTGCTGTGTGTTTTGTAGCTGTAATTTTTATCACTCCGATTTCTTGAAATAAAAGAAAGCTATTTCCCAACTTTGTCTTCCAGGAGACCAGGATTTTCTTTTCTACCCCTATCTTTAAATAGTGGCAGCACTGTTAATGTGCTTTCTCTCTAATGCAGACATATTTTTTCCCCCCTTTTTCCAGAGATGGAAACACATAATATTTGCAGAATATTCAGTCAAAACCTGGGTCAAGGTATGAGCTTTGCAAACAGTCCCTGTCCTGAAATAGACACAAGCACTGGAGTGTTTCAAGTCTAAATCCAAATACTCTAATCTGAGCCAACAGACTGAAATGCAGAAATCCCATTGCCATTTTCTCATATCAGAACATGCAAGTTACTTGCCTGCCCTTCCATTTCTTCAGAGCCAGTTTGGGTGGGAGATCAAAGCTGATTCAGCATCCCTTCATCCTTACTGAGCAGTGTCTAGAGGTAGGACAAGTGCTGCCTGCACACTGTTTTCCAGGTGGTCCAAGCTCAGTAACTCAAGCCTCTCCAGCCACTCCCTCTTTCCTGGAAAGCTTGGGAGGCTGGTGACCTCCATCCCAGGGAGCAAGGACAGATGTGGCTCCCTCTAGAGCACATCAGCCCCAGCCTGGGCTGACTGAGGGGTCACACAAGGGCAGCCTGGCTGCCTGGGGAAGAAGGGCACACTTGTGTAAAACCACCCTCACAAACCCCAGACCAGCCACACCACAGTGTTTCCTCCAAGTAATATCTGACAGTTCTTTTTCATTAATGGTGGGGGTGAGGGTTATTGGTTTAGAAGTAAATCTGTTTAATGAAGAAGCTTTGGTTTGGAGGCAAAGTTTATGGCAGTATTCCCACCTCAGTGTGCAGATCCAAAACCTTCTGGTCCCAGCACTCAGGGGTAAAGCCCACAGGGGCTCTGCAGACCTGCCCTGGGAGTGCCTTCACTGTTCATTATCACTGTCCCTCCACCTTCTGCCACAGACCTGCTCTTTTCTGTGGCACTAGTGAAAACAAACAGTCACATAACCAGGGGACACAACCTTTCTGGAGGACAGCATCTCTACCTCCACCAAAATCTGAGTGCAGAGGGATTGAGCCTCTTTTCAGGAACAAGAAACTTTTTGGTTGCATGGATGGAGAACTCACATCTCTCCTTTCCTTGTCAATGTGAGGGGAGAAGGAGAAATTCCTCCATGTAGCACCATCAGGTGATAGGAGTCAGAACAAATAGTTTCAGGGTGAGTAGGATGCACTGAGGGAGCAGGATACATTTTTTTAGTGATATTTACCTGTAACTTCAGACAAATATCATATCACTTTGCAGAATGTGTGTGACAGCATCACACAAGCTGGATGAAAGGCGGGTCAGTGATGACTTGGATATTTGCTTTTCCTTAATATCCTGGATGCAGCTTAACAATTTTTTATATGTCACGTGCCACAGACATGGACAAAAATCAACTTTATGGTTATAGATTGGCACATTGGATTCTGTGATTTTTTTTTTAGAGGGATATACCCAAGCTGGTGGTACTTTAGATTTGTTAACAGGCAAATTTTGTGGCATATGCAGCAGCAGCAGCTGGGAAAATGAGTGTATCAGACGTGAGGTACAACCTCGTACCACTCTCCTCCTGGGATTCCCCACGATGGGAGCTGGGGCATCCAGCCAAAGACACATTACCAGGCCAAGAATCTGACCCCTGGTGTTTTGTAGGTTATCCAAAAAGCAATTAGCCAGAGGAATTCACATCCTCAGCTCTAGCCAAAGCAAGAGGAATCAGACTCCATTTCTGCAGCAGTCGGGGAAGTCCTCAGGGGAGACATGATAGGTGTGGATGTTTTCATATTAAAATTAATAAAATTTTGGCTGGGAGTGATTTTTTATTTTTTTTTATTTTTTTTTTTTTTTTTAGAAATGGTAATGGTTAGTCACACTCAGGAAATTCACACTGGTTTCAATTACTGCAGTTTATGAATCTGTTATCTCTCTGGACAGGGACACCTCAAGGCTCAGGGAAATGTTCAAGGTGACTGTACATTCAATGCTTAAATTCTCAAGAACTGTCCATTCTTGGACACGATTTGAAATTCTGACACTAACCACCATTTTATCATACTTATCCAGCCATAATTATTATGGCACTGGCAAATCTAAAAGCATCAATATTTTGTATTTTAATATAATATTCTGAAAATTAAAAGAATACCTTCAAGTAATTCAACTGCATAAGTGATAAGCATTCCTCTGAAGGGCAGAACTCTGAAAAATAGCATTAAATACCAATGCCTGTCTTTAATAAAATGACATATTTACTTCTGCAACTGCTGTTTGGCTACAGAACATCCACTGTGTGAGGACAAGGTCCACCCAGCTCAATATTGTCTCTCTGGCAGTGGTTAAAAGCCTGTGGAATGCCTTTTTTTCCACATAAATTAATTTTTGTCCCACATTACCATTGGCGTCTTACATCAAATTCTTGTTTCCCTGAGCAGAAAGACCTATGGGAGCCTGAACTCACAGTGGCAAAAGAGCACACAGTGGTTGAAATAGCTCCCAAATCTGTGGACCACTCACATCCAGGCACAAATCTACTGTATAATGTAGGACTTTACAGGCTCTGTGGAGCTCAGATGCATCTGGGAACTGGTGTCAAGCAGAGAGAAATTGGTATTAATCAGGCAAAATTTGTGTATTTTCAGGGAGATGTTGGCAGCTGCAGTGGTCTCCCATCTCCAGACATTGCTGATAGGGGGAAGAACAGCTTGGGCAGTGCTCAGCCCTTCATCAGCCTTTCCTAAAACTGGGAAGTTAGAGCAGAATAATTCAGTTTAGCTGATTAAAACAGACTTCTTCTCTGTCTCCTAAAGGTCATACTTCATATGTATTTATAAACACCTGGGGTTTGAGGCAAACTGTAGGAATGCAATTCAGCTCCAGACTGTGTCCACCTGTTATTGTGTCTGTATGTAAAATGTTTACATTTCACCCAGGGGTACAAATTATTGATACAGTCAGCTTTTATCTCACCAATGTGGTCAATGGAAGGTAGGTCAGTGTTTGACTGACCTAGGATCCCTTTTGCCTGTTCATTTTTGTCTTTGAATAATCTCCTCCATCTCTGTCAAAGTTCTTCCATTCTGCAAAGGCAAAACTAAAATACTGAGTTTTCTGCTAGAGACTTGAGTTATTAAGTTCACAAAATCAAATAAAACTCTGCTTCTTGCCATGATTGCCCTTATACTACCTACTCTGGATTCACTTTTCTCTCATTTTGCAAAGTTTTTCTTGGTGAAAAAGCTCCTCAGGAGTTAAGGCCAGGCAGATTCAGCAGGCTGGTCCCCAGGATGAATTATTCCCACAATGGAAGTTTTGCTGATGCCACAGCAAACAAAAAAAGAAAGGACAATTGGTGGCACAAGAAGGATAGTTTATCCTCTCTATTAGAATAACCTAGAGACAGCTTTCCAAGGCCTCCTCCCATGCCACTTCATTAGTTAAGGCAATTTGGGAATCCGTGAGACTTGGGGCCATCTGAAGTGCCAGAGGGGGGTGTCTGGAGAACAGGTTGTCAGAGTAGTTCTCTAACCACGGGCAGAACAGCTCAGTGCAAAAGCAGCATGACCATTCAGAGACATCTGGAACCCCCTGCAGCCTATTAATTCCCTGGGAAGAATGCTGATAAATTGCTTGCAGAGGGAGAGAAAATATCTCTGCGGTCTTTGAAGAATCTGCCTTGAGTTAGATATGAAATTTATTCCAGATACACGGGGCAACAGTTCTGGGGACTTTATTCATGGAATATAACCAAGGCTTTAGGACTAGAGACCAGAAAATTTGGTACCCTAGGTTTGATACAGACTGGGGTGAAGAAAATGTGCTTTCAGGTTTATCCTGATGGGAATACTGATCACTCAGTGCCTCGAGTAGTTTTCTTTGCTGGTTTTATTGAAGTTTTTTGTTTGTTTGTTTTAATAATGAATGGTATAAAAATGCCTGTAGTTCAGGGATTTGGATATTTTTGCTTGATGGATGGCAGTGGATATTCTTTGATAACTGATGCTTTATAAAGCACATACAATGTTTTTTTTTTTTGCAGTCCCTTCCTTTAGAAGTATTTGCTGCAATCCCCACATATCAGAGGTCTTCAAAGAATTTCTGTAATCCATCTTGAGAGCTGGGTCTCCAGCCACCTTGTACAAAATTGTATAAAATGGCAAATTGTTCTTGTATTCTGACATCTTCTTCTTCAGAAGCCTTGAACGTGCAAAGCCAGGAGGTCACTGGAACTCAGTAAGNTATAATTTTCTGTGGTGAGTGGGAGCTCCTCTATCCTGTGCCATGTCTTCCCAAAGAGACCTCCCCTTCTCTCAGACACTTAAAATATGATGATGTTTGGAAGCAGACCTAGAAGGTGTGTCTACACAATACAGGTTTTCTCCAGTTTCCACCAAATACATGCATAAATTTGGTGGAAAAATCATAATTACACATGAAAACCAAAATGAGCTTCTAACACAATGAGCTTACAAGGACAAAGAAAAGGTGTTTTTCCTGGAAATATGAATTCAAGAGAAGCCAGGAAAATCACCTGCTAATACTCACTGTAGAAATTCCAAATCACTTCAGACATCTGGTTTCTAAACTAATTCAAAGTTTTTCATAAATCACTCAAACCAAATGACCTGATTCCCACCTAAAATTTAGTCTTAGGCTTTTTGCTTAGGAAATATTGTGGAAGTTATAGGGTTGGTAATGTCAAGAAACAGTCC
>VYZS01038855.1:14887-38412 GCA_013400695.1 Neodrepanis coruscans
AAAAAGAAATTACCTGGAAGTGCTAGCTTTTTCTAAAGAAAGCTGTGATCTAGCACCAAGGCTGCAGGAAAGGACTGGAAAATGACAGGTGGGTGCATTTGGACCTCTGACACAAGAAGGTAGGTGCAGAACAATCAGTGGTTTTAGAGAAGAGACTTGACCTAGAATCACAACTGTACTGCTGCTGGGTGACAGAGATTTGCAGAGCAATCTGATTCACCCCTCACTTACCCATTAGGAAAGGAGAGTATAAAATGCTACCATTTCACCTACTTGGATGTTTTGATACAAGATGCATGGCAGAGAAAGAATCTGGTACCCTTTGTGGGCAAAGCAAAGCTAAAGCAGAAGTTTTGATTTATCAGTTGAAACCCGTCATTTTATTTATTCTGGAGTGTTTTGCAATGATGTCCCCTGGCCTTAATGGTGGAACAACAGCAATCAGTAAGAACAATGTACTCTGAATTCTAATAACCTGTTCTCAAACTGTGGCCACAAAATTATTGAGTTTTTACCTTCTTGCCTTTTGGATACATAAAATAAGCATTCATTTCTCTATCTCATGGAGGTTACAGAGGGATGTGGAACACAACTGTAAAACCTGTCATATGAAAGGGATTACATTTAACAGGAACTGACTACTTTTTGGGTATCTGCACTATTTATGAGGCACTTCAACACTGAACAGAACTGTATGTGGAGCTGCATAATTATGAGGAACAGATTCCTGTCCTTTAACATCTCTTAGACAGTGGTTCAATAACCTGCCAACATAGTGCATTGATTCTCAGAAAGCTCTTTAGGTTAACAGCAACAGCAAATCCTTAACTAAACTGTTTAAAGCATGGTTTTCAACTTCAAACCATTTAAGCGTTTTTTCTTGGGCAACAGGAAAGCCATTCAAATTCAGCTGGAAAAAGAACAGTGTTCACTGACCTTTACTGAATGCCTCTTCTAACAAGGAAACTATTTAGCTCCTTTTGCTCACACAGTTACAGACCCCGGTGGAAGAAGTAGCATTTCTCATTAGCTGACGTATCCTAACTCTATCTAAAATCTATCAGACAAAGTCCTGACACGCATTTGCTTGTTGACAGTCATTTGCTTGTTGACACTCAATCCTGTTTAACAATGCCTGACAAGAGGAATATTATGACTAACACAAGAACTCTCACAGCACAGAATTAGCTCGACAGATATCTGATACCAGAGAACCACAAGTGAAGCTACTGGAAATCAGTAACAAGGGTTAAGATGTCATTTTGAGAGGACTCCAGGAAGAAACCAACACTTGTGACTACCTATTCACATGACTAGTAGTTGCATTGGCATTGGCAAGAGTTGATTGTAAGGACAAGAGCCTTGCTGTAACTTAGAAGGTGCAGGAGTGGATACTGATCCATAGGGATCCATGCAGACAGATAAAATCGATGCAATGTCTCTACTCCAGCACACCAATCACTGCATGTGGAAGGGTTACAGCACCCACTCTTCATGAGCTGGATGCCTCCTTTCCTGCACTATGAGCCTTTACTGCACTGTGGGCCTTCACTGGAGAAAGCTGTAATTCATCCCACAGCTCATAAACAGGAAGAGTGGAATATGAACTAACCATTTTCTAGTCACTCCTATCAGCCAAATCCAATCTTTTCTCTATAAAACACATGAAAACAGTGACTGCCGAATTTGGCTGGTCACAAAACTGGAGAGGACTTTAAAAGAGATAGGGATGAGAAGAGGATGAAAATACAATGGCTGGTAAAACATTTTAAGGGGAAAAAAATTGAGTGATTCTCCCCTCTATCATTACTTATATACCAGCACACATTATCTGCAGTACATGAGAACTTGGGAACTTGAGGTGAATTGAAACTCTTTGGCACCGATTTGTTAACTACATAGAAACTACACCTGACCCTAAAACAGGAAGTTCTCAATGTGTATGCGCAACAAAAATAGAAAATCACTGGATGAGAAAACACAGGTATAAGGAAGCCATGTGGCTTGAGCCATGTCATGAGGGCACAAGCAGAGCTGAAGAAAACCTCAGGGCTAAGACCTGAGGAGAGCCAGGGCTAAGACCGAGGAGAACCTTGCTGTCTCTCCTGTGCCCATGTGAAGACCATGCTGACTCAACACTAATCACTATTCTACTCAGACACTGGGAATATTAATTAATTTATTGTACCCATCTTTGCTGCATTGTGATTATCTTCAAAACACACAGCAGATTTCTCAAAAAAAAAAAAAAACAAAAAAAAACAAAACCCAGCCCAGCGAAGATGTTTAAATATTTACAGCCAGATGATGACTGTCTTGCTCAGATATATAACTCCACTACATATGTGAGACTCTACCAGTGTGACCATTCAGCAACTGTTTGGTATCTTTGGACAAAGAGCAAAAACCAGAAAGCAAAAGTAATACTGAGATGCAATAGTGATAAAACTGCATCTTATCTTGCACAAAGACTGCATAATAATTGTAGTACCGTAACAGAACTAAGTGATATTTGAATCCTATTCACGGAATAGCTTTCAGTGACATAACAAATAATTCCCCATTTTCTCTGTTGCTCCTGAATCTTCCCTATATACAATGTGTAATGTTTCAGTAGTTGTGTGGCTTCTTTTGCTAATTTTTCATTCAAACCAGCAGTTACTGATAACACACTTCAGGAGAAGGATTTCAAACTTGTCCTCTAGAAAAGGCCAGTTTTCAACTGTCTGAATTCCTGTGGCCTAATCCTGCTAGTGTTGAAATCAACTACATTTCAAGCTAAGCTGCATAACTATATTCTCAATTGCCTTCCTTAAAATAACCACTAGATGTCTTCAAATTTCTCTCCTCATCTTGACATAATTTAGACATGGAAATCATTTAAAGCATTAGCAACAGCTCAAAAACTATTTGGTTGTAACAAAAGAGGTTGAAATTCAAAGCCACTTCGATATTACACTTGCCTTCCCGTTTTCTTTCTAGTACTTCCTATTTCACAATCATGCTCTAAGTCCTTTCTGGCCATGGAAAAAAATTAAATAAGCTGTGTTAGGCTTTGTGAGATGGAAACAGTAAACTAAGCATAAAAGAAGTGTTTTCAAACTGACTAAAAGAGTAGATTGACAAAAACAACAATTGTTTTTCCTTAAACCCTTTTTGCAGTTAGTGGAGATGCCATTTCTCACAGTGGTAGGCAAGCAGTTTTTGAAGATGAAGTATGAATTAAAGTCAGTGCAAATTTTTTAACACAACTCAGTCAAATATATTAGCATGCATTTAACTTCAAACATTTCAAGTGTCATGAATTACTTCTGAATGAATGTTTGAATACAGCTCTAAAAGAAGAACGCCAATTCTTGATTCAAACCATGCTCACAAAAGATAGAAATAACTTTTTAGGACTGTAAAATTTAAATCTTGTCTGAGTGCTCATTTTTTAAGGCAGGAGGCAGAGGTTTCTTTATCATCTGTAACAAAAATATTGAAGGTGAAAAACTAACACTAACAGGCTGTTCTTGGATATTTTCAAGTTTTCTTTAACAACCAAACTGCAAACTTAACTTTTTATAAGAAAGCTTTTCTCCACGGAAGAGACTTTCTATTCACCCTATAGAGAAAGACAGAATAAATCCTCTGGGATTGAAGGTCAAAATCTAAGGCACGACCTTTATTTCTTGCTCCAAGCTCAAAATATTAAAAAATAACTATGTACGTGATGATTTTGTTGTGGAAAGCAGTAGGACAATACCAGTAATTTTGGTGAAAGATGGATTGAGAGTTAAATTCACATCAGCCTGGAGACTTCAAGTAAGCCTTAAGCAAAACTTCAGTTTCACTTAAATTCCTAAAACAGGGGACAAGTAGGACTTAAGTGGTGCAGAGGCTTTGGGATGGCTTTCTGTGCTGTTATGAGTCCACCATAATGCACAAATGATCGGGGAAAAAACATTATGTTTTATTAAGCAAATACATTTGGTGGCTGTGTTTTCAGTGCCAGACCTAATGTGAAATTACAACCATTGAGTTATTCACTAGGGCCATTTGGGTAGGGCTTCTTTTCTGGGACTTTGTAAATAGCTCCTTTTGTATATAATATCTTTTTTTAATATAGTTATCTTCAAGTAAATCCTATACATTAGAAAGCATTCCATGTAAATTTATGTTTGTTTCTTTGTCAGTAAGGGAGAGAAATACTTTTAATACTGTGGTTTTATGAACTGTATTTTTTCACAACAAAAGCCATAAATGGTGAAAATTAAAATAGGTGGTAGCACATTAGTTCAAATCAAGAATGTAGTGCCTGGAATTCCTTTGTCTGTAATTCCTGATCTGAGCCATATATTCCCACAAAATTCAGCTTTAGTCTTCCACTCAAATAAGCATAAACATAGGCTGTGATGTACTTTATGGGATCTGAAGGCATCAGAGGTGATACATCAAGAGTTTTACCCTTGTGCAGGAAGCTGGCACATGCTATCAATGTCACATGCTATCAAACTCTCACTTCAGCTTCAAAATTAGACTTATATTTTTATTTATCTTTTTTTTATTTACTTATGATCTTTGTCCTAATCCTGTTCAAAGACATGAATTTCCTCCTCACAGGAGGATTCTTCAACAGATACCCAACACAGAACTTCCATGAATTTCTGCAATTTAGAAATAAAAGAAAGGTATCAAGTTTTCTTGTCTCCTGCAGAGGCAATGTATATGCCTCAGCTCCTCTTTTCTCCCCCAGTTGCCAGGAATTCCACCCCGTTCTCTATATAGTTTTCCCAGTAAAGGCAAAGGAAACTGGAAATGAGGTTTCAAATAACTATTGACATTATCAGAAGTACTGTAATATGATAATAGAGTTACCCAGACACAAAAGAAGGCAAAAAGAGATGTTAACAGTAAAAGCAGTTCACCCCTTCTTACTTTCTACCTGTCCTCTAAGGTTTACCAGTTGTATTTTAATTCATGTACTGTGCACACCTCTTTGTTCCTTTATTACATAGGGCCATTAGTACGTAATAAAAGCACATTCTCCTTGTAGCTACTCCTATTTTCTGCTGACTAGCTCATCTTCACACCAAAGATTCTGCGTAGGAGTTCACTTTAGAGATTTGGGGGGGGAATTTAAGATGTAAATTGCTAGCAAGTGGTTTCTTATCATTTCTCAAATGACAGTTTCTTCAGTGTACAATTGCTGTTTTAGAGTTTGTTTCCATAATATACCACCATACCACTTACCTTTATTTCCAACAAAAAATGTCAAAAACACTCAATCACATTTACAACTTCGTGAGTGTGGGTAACATTTCTTGCTTTCTGAATCAGGGGTTTAAAATATTTTGGAAAGATCTTAATACTTCGCCGTTATCAAGAAAGGCATAAGGATATGGATTCATTATTTATAAGTGGGATAACTATGAAACTCATTAGATCAACAAGAAAAGTTTCTGAGATTTCACAGAAATTGATTTTTTCCCTGTACTTGGTTCTCAGAAAAGCTCAGCAAACATCCAATAAAACCAAGTAAGTGGGAGAAAATATTCTGATCCCTGCATTAACACCACTGCTTCCTGTGGTTTCCAAGCCATGGTCCAAAGAATCAGTGGGTCTGCAGTCCTCTTGTAAATGCTTCAGACTGAGAAAAGCAAGTCCCCTTTCAGCACTTCCAACCAATCTGCACAGGATTCGGTGCCTCCACTGGAAAACTGTCAGGGCTCTTTCAATTATCGAGGTTTAAAACCCACTGTCTACTTACCAAGGTCATGTTATGGATGGATATGGCTCACCCCATACCCAAAATTATCCATCCATAATTTTTAGGATTATTATTTTTCTGTATGTCACTAGTGCCTCTTTAAGAAAAACACAGGCCAACATTTCGGTGTCGAAAACCTTCCACAGCTTTGTCTTTGAAAATCTGAACTTTCATTTGATTAGAAAAAATTAAGCACACATGTATTACAATGGTTGCCTGCTTTCCAATGACATAATGCATATGACATGTAATGCTTGAGAGATTCAACTTCAAACAGCCAGCTCCAAATGAAAGACATTCAACTAAGCCCTCCAGACACAGAGACTAGAAAGCAAATGTCCTGAGTGATGTAGTGCTGCAAGCAGCACATTATAAATTGATTATCCACCAGCCATCAAGATGAAAAAAAAAACAAACCCAAACAACTGTGCTTGAGTTTTTTTCAAAGTAATAAACGTAATTGATATATTCAAGTTATGCAATCTCTGAATTCCAGCACAGCTTCTCAGTGAATGCCAGTTCCTCAGTGAAGCACTCTAAACTACCATCCTGTTGAGGACATTTATTTTTCCAAGTATAACCCCACCTTAATTCATTTGTAAATATTTCCCAACCGTGCTAATAAGCCAAGATGTATTTATAACAAAATAATCTTATTTCCAGTAAAAGGCATACAGGATTTGGGTCAATAATTTGTCTCCATCATGCCAAACATTTAGGAAACCAGACGAAAACTGCCTGTAACAATACAGTTACCTCTAAACAAGAGTTAAAAATACTTTGGCTGTTTTGACAGTCTGTTGCTTCTCATTGCAAAGAGCACCAAAAGAGAGAATCACTCCCATATTATTAAAAGTTGGGACAAACAGGAAATCAAAAATACTGAAGTAATCCATACAGGGTTAAAATGAGTAGGATGTTTGAGCATGGCAATGGATCGGTTTTTCTAAAAGAATGGAAAAAAGATAAAACTTCAGGAAGACAGAAAAGGTAATGAATTTAGCCATAAATATGACAAGGAAAAAAAAAACAAACGACCAAAACTGCAGATTCTGCCTTCACAGCATCTAATTAGATCAATTCTAGTTGTAGCAACAGGATGGGGAAACATAAGATGCAGTCTAAAAAAAAAATCGCTTTACTTCGAAATGTTTCTGCTTCTGGGAAGGCAGCGTATGATGGGCACGTCTAAAACTTTGGAAGGGGAAAAATAACAGGAGGAGATGGAAAACAAAACAAAGGATGAAATTTAGCAGGAGCTGTGCATTTAGAAACTCTTGACTCCTTAAGTGAGCAGTAACAAACTCCTCAGTCAGGGTTGCCAGCCTGTGTATCACTGAGCGAACCAAATCCACCTCATCCCCAAGTGTGCTGGTGACACACTTCCCCTTTGTTGTTCTGCACTTTGATCACACTGTAAGGACACTTCACAGATAACAACTATGTAAATTGCCTCTGCATATCCCTTGGTACAAAATAAAGTAATAAATAACTGCTTCCATAGCCTCCTACTCACGGGATCACACTTCACTTCCACACTTCAAGGAGGGACAATTTGAAGCCATTCACCTGGATGACATGTTTGAAGGACTGTGCTGTGCAGGTGGAATCCAATCCCATCCAGTCTTTATCCAAGAGTATCCACAAAACCATCACATACTCCAGGGAGCAGTGATGACTGCCTGCCTGCAGACAGTCAACCCCAAGCCACTGCACACCCAAATACAAGGTGGAAGCCATTAGAATATGCTCACCTTCTACAACAAGTTGTAGAGGAGAGAGGGAAGCAGGTGCACATTTTTTAAGCAGACAACCTGCAGCCATTCTCTCCCAGAATCCAGAACACGGACTGGGGAGTCCAGCAACTCTGTCAGTTGTTAGGAACTAGTTTGTTAATAGAAAGAAACACCTTCTTTTAAAGTGACGCCTTGCCAGAAGTACAATTTTTACTGAAGCCACGACAACAGATACTGATACCAAACTGCCCTATGCAAACTGGAACAGGAAACAACTATTCAATGATTATACAAGACAATGTGACTCCTGTACTTAAAAAAAACAACAAAACTAATCTGCAGGCATAAGACCACCCAAAGCATTTGTAAGTATTATTCAGACACCTAAATAAAACGTTTTTTGGTGTGAATTACCAAAGGAAGCACTGTATAAAACACTATGAGAACTAATTAGCTGCAGAGAAAAATATTTAAATTACTTACTATCTATCATAAAATTGCTATATTAGGTTCTGATTCAAAGTTCATTACTCTCAGTGGAAAGGGCTTGTATTACACTGTCATAAATGGTTGAGCTGGTGATCTTTTCCTATTCCTATGTGGGAACATTTGAAAAACAGATAGAGAAACTATCTTTATCCATTAGGAATTGTGCCTCACAGCGTGCAGTCGAATATGCCTCCATGCTCCTCAAGATAACCAAATTAACTAACTTCTTGGTCTATTGCTTTTAGGACCAGTGAGAACTTTGGCATATTATGAAGCAAAACAATAAATGAGAGGCAGTAAATTATGATTAGAAAAGAGTAGAAACTAGTTCAAGAAATGCTGCTTTACTTGAGAGAGTAAATATAATGCTAAGTAGCAAAACATTAACGGCATAGTCTTTGTTCAACGTTTGCTGCTCTACAAAGATTCAGCTACAACAAAGCACGGCTTTAAATTTTAGGGCTTTCTCTTTTCAAGCTCTAAGTAACACTATCACATAGAACATTAAACCTCTTTACAAAGTACATCAGTTCTTTCAAAGCACCCAGCTTCACATGTCATCATCTTTTAACCAACAAACAGTCAAGTTATTTGTCACTTGCCTTTCCAAAAACAAGGTTACATATAAAAGAGGTATTCCTTATTATACAGTTTTCTACTTATACAGCAAGGACAAAAAAAAAACCCCTCAAATCATTCTATGCAAGACAGCAGAGAACAGAGTTTTGAGAAAAATTAAATGTTTCCATCCTTTCAAAATCATCACAGAATTGTTGCCAAGCAAGAACTCAGAAGTCAACAGTTTTTCTGCAAGCCCTTCTCTAAATGCAGAGGTATCCCTGTCCCAGAGACACAACTGAATTGTATTTTCTGAACTACTGCCTATTCCAGACCCGCACAAACAGAAAACTGTGCCTCAGCTTTAAAAAAAAAAAGGATTAACCAAACCTGTCCATGGGGAAAACAAATCCGACACAGCGGTTACTATTAATTAGCATTTCTATTTGTTCAATACTACATCCAGTTTCCAAAGGAAGTGTGACAGGCTAAACTAATAAAATGCTACTTCTCAAAGCTGCTAACACCCTATTTCCTGGGCAAACAAGCTGCCCTTCACCGACACACCGTGCACTACTGTTCTGGAGAGTATCAAGGTTAACTACTTCCATCTATTCGTCCTGCACCTATGCACAGCCTCTTTTTACAAGAAACCAACATTTAAAAGACATTTTTAAGGCATTTTTATTAGTATTTCTATGGAATGAACCTAAGGAAGAAGGAGCAGCGGAAGAAAGGGGACTGCCTGACAGATGGTCGCAAAGCACGCAGGTGACCCCTGAAGCCGTCTAGCTCTCTGCGAGTCAATTATTAATGGGGATTTCTCTTCTTACCGCCCCATCCCATGCAGAGAGGAGCAGCAGCAAAAAGCTCATTCAGAATGCATCCATCCCTGCTAAGTGGCTCGGGGAAGAAGTAAATCGGGAGCGGCGAGCAGATGGTGCGAGCGGGAGCAGAGCGGAGCGAGCCCGCGGAGACGGCGCGTCCCAGGGACTCAGCACGGCGCTCAGCTGAGCTCCCGCCCAGATATACCGTGGGAGCTGCGGCTCGGCCGTGCTCTGCATCCCCACTGCTTTGTTTATCGGAAAGTATTCAAAATGGAAACCTGACTCCGCTTCTAAAAATAGCCGAATTTACTTCAATTCGACTTGAAGTCCCGCCGCTGAAGTGTGTGACAATGGTGAGCAAATACCTCGTCTTATCTCCAAAAGGCAGCATGTCAAGCCAAGGACTGGGTGGGGAAAAAGCCCAGACGAGCTCTTCAGGTCCTCAACATCGGGCTCCTCACAAGAACCGACACTGGGAAAGGGGCGAGAGCGGAGCGGCCGCCCCCGAGCAGCGGCAGCGCCCGGCGGCCCCGCGCCGCCCCCTGCCGGCAGCGATCCCTGCCCTGCCCGGGGCTGGCTCCCTGCTCCCAGGACAGCGATCCCTGCCCTGCCCGGGGCTGGGTCCTCTTGCTGCCCGCTGCGCCCTGCCCGGGGCTGCAGCCCCGCTCCGCTCCCGCAGTCCCCGCGGGCAGTGCGGTGTCCCTGCGGCGCTCGCCCCGCTGGCCGGACCCCCGCGCCCCCCTACTCGGGGGCAGCTCCGTTCTCGAATGCGCCGCGCACGGCTGGTCCGCTCCCTCGGCACTTAACCCATCGCCCTCGCCCCGCCGGGGGCCGCCCAGATGTCAGAAGAGGTGACGAGCCCGCAGGGTGACGGAGCTCTTGAAGGGCAGCGCTTTGTTTGGAGATGACTAAGTACTGACAAAACACGCCCTCCGCAAGACATCAGATGCTGTCTGAGGCTTTCTACCTACTTCGCAGGGCGGGGAAAAAAACACACTCGCTACTCACGAGAAGTTGGCTATGGCTGTTACAAACCGAGGAGAACATATAATAAAGAACTATAAAAATAAAAGCCCAGGTCAGGGAGCTCCGAGGCTGGAACAGTTTCACGGAGCGGCCGCGGGCCGGGGGCTGAAGGCGAGAGCCCGCGGGGAAGCGCCGCATGTGCCCTTCGGTGGCAGCCGAACGGCGCTGCTGTGTGTTAGATCCAGGTTTTGCTCTTTCGAGGGTGGGGGCGCAGGGAGGGGAGGTAGGGGAGTCGCTTCTTTTTATTTTCTTTGGAGACAGCGAGGGGAAATGGAAAAGAGCGACTTTTTACTGGGAAGAAAGGAACTGCCTCTTATCCGCCGCCGCTCCGGTCTTACCTTGTAGCTTTCCTAACAAAGTAAGAGCGGGTAAAGTCGCCGTGATCGTCCAGCCACGCTTCCACCGCTTCCTGCTCGGGCGGGGGCGCAGAGCAGCGCTCCATGCTCCCGCCGCNCTGCCGCGGCTGCCGGCGCTGCCTTCCCCCTGTCCCGGCCCTGCTCCGGCTGCCGCTGCCCGGGGCTCCCCTTCCCTGCCCGCACCCCGCTCCCAGGTGTGCGGCTGGCGGGATCCCCGGGGCGCGGCACCTCAGCGCATCTCCGGCCCGGCCGCCGCTCCCGCAGCGGCCACAGCCCGGCTCCACCTCCGCCGCGGCCCCGCCTGCTTCCAAAAAGTGGTAAAAATCGGGTGTCGCTTCGGGGAGTTTCGCTGTTGGGTGTCAATATGTGATCTTTGACAGACCTCAGCCTCGATATGAGGGCTAAAGCGCTGGCTTTTCCGTCCTTCGTGCCTACTGTGCGGCTGTTTCATCCCTTTCTTACATTTCAGCCTTGCTCTGAAGATGCTCAGCTCACAGCTCTCAGTTTCTCTGAAATTAGACAGCTAGGACTGAATTTCTGGTTAACGCTGAGCATCACTTTCATGTATTCTAGTTCCATTCTAAGGGGTGCATGAGCACTCCGTTATAATAATTTATTCTCTGCCTTCACAATAGACCTTTCACAAAGTAGGATGCACATCTATGGCTTCCTGTGTCATCACATGCAGTGCCTTGGAAGGTAAGATATATATATGAAATGTTTTCTGCTGCTCTTAACCCCCCTTCAGGTGTATATAGACTCGATTTATAGAGAGATGGGATTCTGCAGCCTGGGAAAGGATATCAGTAGGAACATCACAGCAAAGGGACTGAGTGTCCATGATCTCGGGGGAAAACTTCCATTTTCTGGGTATTTGTGTCACATCTGTGCAAAGCACACACTTGGGCATGTGTGTTCTTTGGCAGTGGGAGTTCGTGTGTAATATGAGGCACATAGAAAGGGAAGTTCTACATGGACATTACTCTCTTACAGAGGGAATCTGAGGAGAAATAATGTACGTGGTGACCAGAGAGCAAATGTGAAGGTGAAGCATAAGCCAGTTACATGCTGCATGACTCAAGCTGCTGTTCAAGGCAAAGAGAAATGTTTCAGCAGGGAAATAGAGAATTATCAAGCAAAATGCATAAACAAACAACATAGCAGTAAATGAAGCAGATGTTTAGTGTCAAAACCTGGAAAGAGTGGTTTGTCAGAACAAAAAAAAGAATATAAACCTTTCTTGTGACTCATAGATTTCTAGATTTAACTATTTCACTTCAGGAGAAGTGTCTCAATAAAAGCTCCTAAGCTAGGCAATGCTTTGGGAAAATGACACTATGTTAGAATTGCAAGGTATAATAGCAATGTAAAACATACAGTGATACAATGCAGATTATATCTGAAATATCTGAAATGCCATTCCCTGAATGGTCTCATATCCAATATTGATCATAGCACTGCTCATCCCATCTCAAAAAGTAATCACAGAATCAACAGAGGTGATCCAGACAGGAAAAACAAGAAAGACCAAGCACATGGAAATGTCTTTTCCATAAAGAGGCAGAAGGAGTTTGTTTACTAAAGGACAAATACAAATATATAATTTAATTACTGGTATTTAAAAGGTAAGATAGGATTTTCTCTCTGTCTCATAGGAGAATAACAAGGTAATGGTCAATGAAATTATGTCAGCTGCAATACATAGCATCTCATTTCATGTAATTAGGAGTAGCACTAATAGAAAAAAGCATTTATACTGTAGTAACATCCAGTAAGCCCCAGTCAACAACAGAGATTGTGCTCAATACTGTAAACATGTAATATTAAATACCAGGCCATCTGAGGCAGGAACAGCATCCCTGTACTACAAGTCACAAAGCATGGGGACCTGCGAGCCATTATTTATCCTATAGATAAGGATCAGTAAATCCAATGCAAATTATTATCTTCCTGTGAATTCAGTGGCGAAGCAGCAGTTCAAAGGGTTGCTACCCAAGCAAAGAATACCATAGTCTTTCCCAAAAGAAATAAAAGTGGAACAGCTAGGGGGAAACAGGGATACTTTCTCCATATCCGATGAATTTCCATGAATAATAATGAACATGCTGTTTTCATTTTGAAGGTGACAGGAGGGGACGAAGGCCAAGCATAACAAAGAATGAATGGTAAAAGTGGAAAAAGTGTTCTGTGATTCTGGCTCCCAAAGTGCTCCAAAAAAGCTCCATGTATCTTAGCTCACACCCAACTTTCCAGTTTGTTTCCAGAACTCAGAGGACAGAATTCTTGTAGAGTGGCTATAAAACTGAGAGGGGATCATAGGAATGGTATACAAATAAAAATGTCCAGTTCAAGTGTAGACGCTGCTTGAGAGCTCAATGTCAAAGCCAGGATGCTTTTCCATTAGTAGGCCATGCTGCAGCAAGACTGGGTGATGGCAAAGCTTTTCAGCTGAAATCTTTCATTTGATGTTTCACAAATATTGTTGTGTAAGGAGATAAGAAAGAGGGAGTTTTAGTACGCCCAAGGCACATAAATTAGAAATGCTGCTAATTCATGATGATTAGTAAGAACAAATTCGGAATTATATAGCTGAGAAAAAGTATTTATGTGATATTTTATGCTCAAAGAACTCTATATTTATTTAAACTTATTTGAAAGTATTATACTTTGATATCATTTTCCTTCAGAAGAGAAGAAAATAAGGTTTCAGATGTCATCATAGTTAACTTGTCTGACTTACTCATCAGATGAGTTGGAGCAGCATTTAGCTTTGCTAAGAAGTAGGAATTGACTATCTTTTTACCATCCCTGAAATCTGGAAAACAGTTGGCCCATTTTGGCTCCTAAATCAGGTAAAGGGCTGTACTATATTGCCAGTGGGGCTAGAATATGCTAAGATAGAGGAAACAATTCTGCTTCTTTATTAGCAAACACTTTCACACACAAGTGCAAACACAAATGCAGTGGAAGAATCCCAATACCAGTAAAGCAAGTTTCCATTTCCTTTCCATTATGTAAGTTGCATAAAGAGAGAGAAACAGCAACCAAAATCCAATTCATTTAAATTCTAATTGTTATTCAGTGATGAAAACACTGAATTATGAGAATGTCTTATCAGTTTATTCTCTCAGTCCTTTCCAAATAATTGCTGGAAATGCTTCCCAAATAAACATAGCTGCACAGAGCTGCTCACTCCTTGCATAACCTGCCTTCCCCTCTGGGATAACAGTGCATATGTCCTACAGGAAGCCATGTGAAAAAGTAGCTTCCTCCTATTTTGATTTGAATGTGATTGAGCACTTGCGTCAATCAAAGTACCATGCGAAATTATTGTTAACCTCAGGAAAGCAGCAGCTTCTCAAAGCTGTTCCTAATACAAGGATGTTTGTCTGGAAAATACTGTCTAACTTGCTCCCCTGAAGAATGTGATCTAGGATTTGAGTTTAACATGTTAGCATTTCATACATCAAGCAACCATGCTCATACTTCTGTTGGAAGTTAGAAGTTGGAAGTCTCAGGATAAAACAGAAAAATGTTACCCAATTTCTCTCTCAGCTTCTTTTCTTTAAGCTAAGTAGTACTACATCTTTCACTTCTTCCTTGAACATCAGGTTTTCCAGCCCTCTGATCATTCTTTTTCACCTTGGGTGTTTCTTAGATTGTCTCTACCATTCCTGCAGTGTCTCACCAAGTTGGGATCAAGTCATCCAATTGAACACATGCTAGATGAAGTGGAAAGGATATTGTGGATTCCTTGAAGGCTCTATTCCTGCTAATACAGTCACCCTTGGATATGCCTTCTTGGAAACAGCCTGATATTGTTGACTTGTGGTGACCATCCCTGTTCCCCTTTTTCAAATACTTGCTATGTAGTCAGGTGTTGCCTGTGCACCTGTTTACCTCTGCCTGACTATATTTTCTTGCTCTTGAGCCCTTTTGATTTCATCCCATGCTTGTAGTCTGTTTTTCCAGTTTATCAATTGTCTTGAATTCAATGGCCTCACCAAGCTCAGTGCAGATTTGATGAAGGACACAGGTCTGGGCACTGATGGGATATGATGGTGAAACTAAGGATCTGAGGACTGTAAGATCATTGGTTTAACCTATCTTGGGCAATAACTTTTGCTTACACTGTGTGTCTGGCCTGGGTCTACTCCTTTTCACAGTAACTGCTTTTCACAAAATCGTTTTCTCTCTTGGAAATAAGACCAATTTTCTTTGTTCTTTTAATAACTTAGATTTCTGTGTGTTAAAATATAGGCCAGACCTCACTAAGTGATCTTAGTTGTTATGTACTGAGGGCCTGCCCTTCATGTTATTTATATCTCTATAACTTTTTTGTAATTTACAGCTTTTTCCAGCAGTAATTTATATTTTTGTTTTGATCATTCATTATGGTTTGGGTCCATTTAGAATGGACTGGACTGATATTACACATTGCTGGGGTTTGTGTCAAAAATCCTGTAGATTTGTGAGTCAAAGCCCTACAGAAATCTTACAGGACTTGACTTTATCAAACTAAATCATAGTCTCTTGGGAAAATAGGAAGGTTGTGGGTTTTTTCTGACAAAACTAATTTTCTAGGTTGACTGGCGTTAATTGTACTATCATCCTTTAATTGTACACTGATTTCTTCCTGTACCAGCCTTTCCATCAGTTTCCCTGACGTTCATGTCAGGCAAAATGATCTGCAATTTCCTTATTAAATAATGGAACAATGCTTGCTTCTTCTCTGTCTTCAGGATCTTATGTGGAATTTCAAGACATGTTATTCTTAGTTTGGTTCTTTTTTTTTTTATCTTGCTGAGGCTTAGGGTTAATACCTGTGAGCAGCTGGAGCTTTTTCTTAGGAAATTAGTGAGTATTCCAAGAGCTACTGGATCCAAATTGCCATGGCTATGTATCTTTTCACACTTGGTGCTCTGTTTCTGAAGTTCCTACTTACATTTCATCACAGGCAGGTTGCACACCGTTAGGTCTCTGAGGCAGGGGGTGTCCACGGCCATGTGTTCCTGCAGCATTTAGCATAGCTGGTACTTCATGTGCTGTTGTAAAACCTGTACCGAGGACAAAGAAAACCCATTTTTGTTGGAATCCAAATGCCATTTGCATCGCCTAAAAGCTTTTGTGTTAACCAGTGTCCCCCCACTGTATCGGTGAGAACAGCAAGAGCTGTCACTGGTGCTGTACTACAGGTGGTTGTAGCAAAATGGAAAGTTCATGGGATTTGACTTAGGCTGTAGAAAAAAGTCCTGTCATAGCTGAAATTGCATCAAATGAGTCACTTGGGTTTAGAATTATGTTTAGTCTTCTAAATGACCAGGGAGCTGATTTTTAATCTTTCTGTGCTCTCTATACCACAGGGGTGACACAGCTGCTTCTGGCAGCTCACAGCACATCCTGGGGGAGACAGAAGGAGTTATGACAACAAAATGTGTCAGACCTATGTTGGCACCTTTGCTCCCAAAAGGATAATGTGAGCATCTGAAAACAGCATGTACCTCACTGTTGACATTCTCATCTGCTCTATGGACCTGTGATTTAGGTGAAACTTAAACACTCAGCCCTGGCTTCTAAGTCTGGTTTCTTTTTTAGAAACTCAAATTAAAAAAACCATTTAACTTTTATTTGGTCTTATCAAATTTTTTTTAATTTTATTTATTTCCAGAGTAAAATGTGTTTATGTGGCGTTGTCATGGCTCAAATAATAATATGAGCACCCCTGAGGAAATGAAAAGTGACATAGCATGGGCCAGCCTGCAAGGACAGCTGAGTGCTTGCAGGCTGTGGCCTGGCTTCTCAGTTCATCCTGCACTGAACACATCCATATCCCCTGCTGTTTTCCTCCTTGCCATGTGAGGCTGGGTGACAGAGGTACAAAATGGATGGAGAGGCAGGATTGTGTGAGTGTGGTACATGGCCTTTGTCTGCCTTTTTGTTTTCTTTGTTAGCAATTTGGAAGAGGGACTTTTCTGTGTTTTGTAAGAATTTTATGCTCCCTAGAGCACATGATCAACACTTCCAGCACAGCAATATTAACAGATAAAAGCACAGACAGAGAAGTATTGCAGTGCTAGACTTCAGTACATTTATACAGATTTCAGATTCATTTATCTGAACTTGCAGTGTGTGCAGTTTGATTATAATTGCCAAAATCTATTTTATCTTTGACAGCTGCCTTGTGGGTTTTGTGAGAAAACCCCCAATACTGATTAATTTTGTATTGACAGGATTGGATTATGTATCTACAGGAAAATAGCTACTTCAGGCCCCCTAAATCACATCTCTTTCCCTGTTCTTACTTTAAGGTCCTGAAAACCCAGGGTAAATCACAAAACATTTGCTACCATGTGTTCTTCCAGTGTAAGAGAAACCAAACATGTTAGTGATCATTACCCAGAATGGTTCTTTTGACAAATTTATGCCTTCTATCAACCTGCTGCAGGTGTGGATTGATTTAACCTTCCAGCATTTCTGTCTTAGACAAAATATTTCTGTTAGTCTAGAGGAGATAAATCACAGCTCTTCCCTTTAGTTCTTTAGTGGCTGACTCTTAATTTCTTGATGTCTGTGTGCAAATAAATGTCCAACCTTGTTTTGCTGCTTAAAAGTGGTTTGGGGAATTAAGAGAACACAAAGCTGAATGGAAGGAAAACTAGCAAAAGGAAGAAAAAAACAAACACTCAAAACAAATCAGTCTTCTTGATGGTTTTCAATTTTTAGTGAAGTTGAAAGATATTAATTTTGTATGGACTAATATTCAGTTTAACTGATGCCAGGAGTTCAATATTACTACCAGGTAAAAAAAATTGGCCTTTCCATAATCTTATCATTCTATTGCTTGCTTTATAGTATTAATTACTTAGGATGGAAAATGTAGGATAAGAAAGGATATAAATATATCTATAGAAACAAAATGGAGAGGAATTGGAATTGTACAATGTTGATAGCTACTAACAAGGAAAGAAAAAGAAACACAAGTTATTCATAAACTAGTCAGTAAAACTGAAAGTGAATGCTGCAAGTTCTCCCAAGTGCTTTCCAGCCATAAAAACTTGTAGAATGTAGATTTTAGCACAGACACAGTCCAGCTGAGTGTTGAGCTGAAACATGCACAGTACTATTGTTTCCGTCTGCCAACAGTCCTTATTTGCTTTGGGGGTCCCTGCAGGTCCCAGCTGTTTTTCATTCCAAGTGGTTCAAGGCATTAGGACAGATTGGTCACTTCACTTCTCAGTAGGAAAGCTTTGGGTTGAAATAGCTTCTCTTATTCAAAAACAGAGCTTCTTTCTTATTTTTTCTTTTCTTTTTCCAATTCCCCCAAGATTCTTGCTCTTTTTGAGAAGAATAGTAGAGCATCGCTCATAAATAGCAATATGAAATAATTTCCAAAACTTTTACTGCAAATTCATTAAAAAAAAAGAGTGAAATATCTTTCAGTTTGTGTCTGTGGGTATCTGGCAGTTCCTTTAACTCCAAGACCCTTCCAATGTGTATCCAGTGCAAGGCAAATCCAGTGGAAAGGTAAAGACAACAAAATAGTGTGTAACATCTCCAAAAAAGTAAGAGCCCTGTTGAAAAGAGACAGAGTGCTGGTGCCTTCATCGAGAGTGGGGGTGTCAGTGCCCATGTCAGGAGGGCACAACACTGGGACAGCAGAGAGCTCGACACCCTGCTAGTGCTGGAGCTCTGTGTGCTGTGGGTTCCTCACTGCCCCTGCTGCTCAGCAAAGGTCCTTGAGACAGGGACCAGGCCTTTGTGCTTTGTACAGAGTGTTTCTGTTCTCTGGATGAATGTCTTGACCTTTAAAAGGCAACCCTAAGCCTGTCAAAATACGGTTTATTTAATCAAGAATCTGATTTGGAGGTAGCAAATCTCTGTTACGGGCCCAAAATGCTCCCTGCGTACTGTTCATGCCAACCCAGCCTTGCCCACACAAATGTTCATGAGGATCAAATAAAAAGAGCTGTAAACAGAGAAGAAAAGGCCTTCAAAATGATGAGGAAAGCTTTCTTAATATTTACGTTCTTCCTTGTTGATAAAAAGGGATTTGAATTCAACTTAATCTGTTTTTATTCAAAAAAAAATTAGGAAAATACAAAGGATACTTTATTCCTCAGTGGAGCAGATTAGTCAGAGAGCTAAGCTCAACACAATGAAATGGAGCAATTTGAAGAAAGCCATTAAAGGTAAAAACATTTGAGTAATCAACAACAATGTTCCCTTCAGTACAGGACATTACAAGAGAGCTGGTTGTGCTGCAGGCCTCGTTGAGTTTCACTGACTACAAAGCAGAATAGAAACTTTCTCCATAAATCCCTGGGTGTGATTGCAGGAAGGTGGCTGTGTAATCTGAGCTGTCTGACCCTGGCAAAGGAGCAGGCTGTAAGCTCACTGCCTAAAGAAATGATTAAAAAAATCGGTGCCGGGAGTAGAACTTGCTCTTTTATTAATGTTTATCGGCTTAAAGAAGTGAAATAACTGAAGCAATGTGAGCAGTGCATAAAAGCAGGGGATGAGAGATAAAAATGCTTTTAAAGTGTGCCATAGCCTTTTCTCAGAGAGCCTCTCATTGATCTGCCCTCCAATTCATCCTGTTAAACAGCTGGCACGGCAGACGAGCAGCACCACTCAGCCAACTGTGCCATCCAGAGCACAGATGCTTTCCCTTGTGTCTGGTAGTTCCTAGCTGGCTTCCAGAGTTTTGGCAGAATTGTTCACAGATGTTTGACACACAGGGATGAGATGGAAATTCATTGAAAAGTTCTGAAGTGTTTCTGAATTCAGAAGTTACTGAATGGTTAATACCTTTGTCTTTATCTCTGCAAAGTCCGTCTCTGTGGGTCTGGTAGGAAATGGTATATGCACATTGGATTAGAATCCCTTCCTGAAAGTTATAGATCCCAAAAATTAAGGAAATAAGCCCTTTCTGCTTTGTTTGTGTGTGAGGGTTTTGGTGTGCTTTAAAAGGTGCCGATCCATCAGTGTTGGGGCTGAGGTCCTTACCCACACATTGCTCTTCAAAGAGCCTCCTAATGTGCCTGACCAGGGACTTACATTCCCTCGTCCTCCATGAGTCTCTGCCTGCTCACATCCCCTGGCTCCCTCAGGTCCCTGCAGTTTGCCAATAGTGAAAGTTGTCATGATTTTCTGCTGTTAACACGCTCTGCTGGAAAGGGACTGGAACAAACCCCTCACTTCCCACATGCTGCCAAACTGCCTCCAGATGGGCGGTGGGCTCGGCTCCTGCAGGCTGGGGGATTTCTTTGGGAGAAGGAGGCTTGAGGCAGCACATACACACTGTTTACTCAAGTGTGTGATCTCCTGCTAGTTGTGGCTCAACTCATTCTCTGCAGCTTCCCATTCTCTTCCCATTGCTGCTCTTGGGCAGCTGAGCAGCCCAGCAGAGGTGTGAGGCCGGAGTGGCATCCTTCTCTTCTTCCTAATGCCGCACAATGCCAGGGTTGACTGAGCCTCCACATCAAAAGCTTTTACTCTGGGGACAGTTCCACAGAACACTGCCATGTCCCTGCTCCTCCTCAGCATTGCTGTTGGAGTGGTAGGAAAGCTGCTCAGGATTAATGCCAGTATATGAGGGCACAGAATTTAGACCAAAGACCTTTTTTGTTATTCCTAAATCCCTACAGAAGGCAGTAGAAACTGAGGTGGCCCTAAGTGTACATTTACTGGAAAAGTGCAAAACAACCTAGTGATGGACAACAAGTGTTTTTACAAGATGATCAAATTTTTCCCTTTTCACCACGTTATGCAAAGTGCAGTGAGCACTGTATTGGCTGGCACAGGAGGGAAGTCTGGGGAATCTATTCATTTTCCTCCCCATTTAAACAAACACTTTCTCATAACCATGACCAAGAAAGGAAGCAAAAGTACTTAACAAACTTACATTAAGTCTTCTAACTCAGTGTTTGTATTTTTTTCCTGAAAAATATACTGACAGTATTGATAGCACAGTGGTGTCCGGCTCCATCAGTCTGGTGGGAGAGAAGGCTCAGGGAATATTTTTAACCTTGTATGGAAACTTCATTTTGTTTTCAGAATACCTGCAGCTCAGAACAGTCTGAGCCATTTGGAAGCAAAAATTGAGGCCTTCAAAGGAAGTTCATAGAAGTCCCACAGGGTAATCCTGACTGGGAGAAAAAAGCTGGTGGTGCCCAGAGACAGGACTCCCTCAGAGGAAATCTATCACTTCTCTAAATTTGTAGTACTTTGGGAATGTGATTTTAAGACAGAGGTCTTGTGAACACCAAGGATACCTCCTAAGGAGGAGATTTCTTTCAACCAGATAGCTGTCTTAGATTAATTCCAGTTTGCTACATCATGCCACTACCAGCTAAAGTTTTATAGATTTGAATTTGATGGATAATCCCATGACTTTGCTTAGTAATCTGAAAGTTTCTGCAGAGAAACACCAACATTTATGAAATTGTACTTTATTCCCCTAAGTCAGTATTTTTGTTAATTGAGCCAAAGTTCTTACTTTGGGGAATGTAAAGCAGATTTTAAATATGTGATTGAAAAGATAATTTGGTCTTGAGAAGCCAAAATATTTAAATGTTGTTTACTTTTTATTCTCATCTCATCTTTTTGAACATTCCATGCTACAGTTCCCTTGTGTGGTAACTTTTATTAGTTAAGGATGAGCTGCAACTTCCAAATGCAATGTCTAAAGAAAAAGGAAAATTAATGAAAAACTGTTGGGGTTTTTTTGAAGAATACATCTGAAAGGTTTGGATAAAAGATTTTAATTTCTTTCCAAAACTTATCATGCCAATTATCAAAATAGTGGCTCTCCTGCCACAGAAGGGATAAGTCTCCATTGCATGGCAGATCTTGTGTTTTTATTGAACAGTGTTGTCATTGTATGGCTTGATTTTCCTCAGGAAAATCCCACATCTTTTGCAGAGTTTAAACAAAATGTTTTGTACTTATTAGCTGCTTTGAAGTAAATTAATTACAATGATTTAAAAAAAGGTAGAATTGTGAAAGACGGGTATTTTATGGCAAGGAATGTCTCATTGTTTCATATTGCTGAGATAAGGACAGGATATGATGCATGGATTCATGCCCCTCAGTAACCTCACCAAGTGCAGAAGGCAGTAGAAACATCCCAGGCTTAGGATCAGAAGTAACTGCAGCGATACCTAGATTCATCTTTGCTGCCCTCCTCACCATCTTATTCTAATCACTACTGCAAATCTAAATTAGAGAAGCACAGTCACTCTGTGCAACGGGCCAAATTCTCCTCTCTACCCTGTGCTCTATGTTTTCAGTGTTTTCCCTCGTTTCACCAGGATTAATCTCCATTTATGCCAATAGTGTAAAGTAGGAGCTTATTGATGATGACATTTTGTTCTCTCTGATATATTTGCTCCTGAAGTGTTATTTCTGTCAGAACCTAAAGGAATCACCAAATCTGAATGATAGTCATGTGTTATTTCAGCTTGGTAATTTTGCTTTAAAGGCTGTTACTATTTTTCCTTACACCCCCAGATTCATATTTTCCCAAAATAATCTTTACTGCTCATGTCCCACAGTAGTTTACAGAAATGGTCTTGTCTCTGTCTCCAGTGCAGTCATGGGAATTCTTAGAACTGTCCTTCAGTCTCAGTAACTCTGAGTGAGTAATATGGAGTATGAGCCAGCTCAGCCCTATGAACTTTGCTACCACAGAGGAAGTACAGAGCTCAGTGTAGATCCAGGTTATCTGTGTGATCAAATGGAGTAAGTAGATACCCTCTGGAATCAATAGGATTTGTTCTGACACTTGAGGAACCGTGTTCTCCATAACACTGTGGTGGAGATTACTCTTTGTAATTCAGCTTTACATTGTTAAGGAAAGGAGATTCAGGCCATTTTTGCTCAGAAAGAACAGGTATAAAAAGGAAAACAACAAAGGGTCTTGACAATTATTTCTTGGCAATTCCCACTTCCCGTTAGAAGCAAACACAGATGCTTTTTCCAAAGTGACGCAGATGCCGCTGCACGTCCATAGCTTGGAAAGACACAGATGGACTCGTGTTTTGAGAGAAAACAACAGGCACTGAGTTTGGAGAGTAAAAACTGCCTTTGATATTTTGTGGCTGTTATTATCTGATGGAGGCATCGCAGACACCAAGTCCTTCAGTGCCTCAGGCCCTCAGTTACATGAGCAGGCCTTCCAGCAGAGCAACCCCTTCCCATACATGAGTAGGGTTTCAGAGCCTTCTGATTTTCTGCCATTTTTTGTCCAATTGGCTTATATATTGACTTGGTATAGCAAAGAGTCAGAATTCTTTATCTCCATTTCTACCAAGTAGGATTATTTTTGCTTTAACTGATTATTTGTTATAACTAGTTATCAATTTATTTCTGGACATAAATAAATAAACAAAACCCCATTCCCTGACCAAAATAGTTCATAACTGAACGTAAGACATAATTCGCTCCATCTGCAAACCAGGTATAAAATGTTTCTTTTAATTTACAATGGCAATATGAACCTCCTTCATTAACACATATAAAAGTGATCACACATGATAAATTATATCATGTCAAAGTATTACTGAGAAAGATGTCTTTATTCACAATAAACATTCAGAATCCCATATGGAGGAGTGCACTGAACATGGGTTTGAAACACCAGCCTGCCAAAGTCATGCACTGGAATTTGGCCAGAAGGTACACTATGAATATGTGGGATCTACTTTGTCATAGGTTACATCTTTCTCAGTAATTTTTTGACATGATATAATTTATCATGTGATCACTTTTATATGTGTTA
>VYZS01038856.1:7034-17661 GCA_013400695.1 Neodrepanis coruscans
AAACCAGACAAACCCATTTTTATGCTAGTATGGAATTTGGTCACAAATACTTAGATAAAAATATCTTGCAGCATGTTGATAGCCATCATGCAGCAACTTGAAAATCTGATTAACTTCTTAAGTAGTGCAAGCTACTATGGAACTTCTCTCATTTTCAGTGGTGGCAATGTGATAAGTGCAGGAGAGGGAAGAAGTAGGGAAGTATTTGCAAACAACGTTCTTATCGGAGCAAATTGTCAGGAGAAGGGATACTAGCTTATAATAAAAGAGACCTCCTTAAAGCTTTGAGTAGTTAATAAAATCAGAAACAATATCCATAGACAGTGTTAAACAACGTATCTTCAAATTCTACCTTCTTCAGAGTTACAAATAACAGCACAGTGTAAGAATTGGAACACATGCTGTTCAGTATTTTGGAGACTTATAAACTTGAGGGCACGCAACATAAAAAGTTATGTTGCTGATCTGTTGGGTGGTTTGTCTTGCTAGTTTTATGTGAAAAACCACCTGAGCTTTGATTCAGTTAAAAGACAAGCAGTGTTTTCATTTATTACAGCTTGAGCAGTACTTAACACCCCCAAACTTTTTTTTCTAATAAAACTTAAAAATGCAGCTGCTTGCAGACTGTAGCTTCCTGGCTGATTCATTCTTATCTTTCCATGCGTAAGAGTTCAGGATTCGTATGTTCTCTGCAGTAAGGAGTGCTCATATAAGGCAATTAATCATGGAAGCATCTCATGGATGCTTTCACATGTCATAGTGAAATACCATAAGGTGGGGAAATAAAAACTGATCTTAGAATGCATGTTTTGATTTCAAAGATAGAAATGTATAACAAGCTTTAATTACTCCATATATATGCTTATACTCTAAGCATAATCCCAGCTGTTTATTTCTAAATATATATTAAAATATGAATATGTGCAAAAGAAAAACTTTTTTGGAGCTTATTTGGCTTATCAAAACTTGTAAAATTAATCTGAAGTGTTTTGAATGGATCAAAGTCAGAAGAGAAACATTGTGTAAAAATATTTGTTTAGCATAAACATGAATTTTGCACATGCCTTCTTAAACATAGTTGCATGCCAACTCCAGTCCAGTGTTCATCTTGTTGAAAATTTGTCAGACTGAAAACAGTATCTTTGAAATTTTAACTTACTCTCACTGAGCATGATGTTACTAATACAATGCCCTGTTTACCTAATTTTTAGAAGGAAATCTATTTAGAATCCAGAGAAGGTGTTCAGATATTTTAAACGTGTTCTGTAAAACTGCTGATGCAGTCAAGAAACATTTTCATGCCTTATGCAAGCTCTGGATGAGCAGATGGATTCAGTCTTTAGTCATGGACTATCTTTTTGCATTAAAAATGCACTCTTAGGAATTCTTCATATCAATTTACATTCTGCTGCTTTGTGTCCTAAAATTGCAAGGACAGGGGTAGACGTATATTTCACTGTGTTTACTATCTCATAATAAAATGCTTACCATGTTTCCATTTGTTATACAGTACTAGTAATGCTCTCCTTTTCCTTCCAAATGTCATACTTAGAAACTGACTTGTAAATATGGCTTAAGATCAAATTGGACCTGGAAACTGTGATCTCATAAAAAGTCATTTCATTAAGGCTTTGCTGAGCTGTACCAGCAAAATATTAATTATGTTGTATTTAAATTACTTAAATGTAAAATACTGAAATCTCTTCAGGCCTTCTAATTTTGCAATTTTTTAAAATGTAAGTAAACAGCATGGTCATCTTTGTTACGTAACTAAGCATCTGAGTGCAAAATAACATTTTAAGGGAATTTTTAGTTCTTGTCACTATGGTAGAGATGAGAATAAGTGCTAAGAAGAAGAAAAAACTATCTCTGAAGGCTTTTCCAACTTGAATTTATCTTAATTCCATAACAACTCAGTAAGAAATCTTCCCTTGCCTCCACCTCTTTTGTTTTATGTATTTTAGGGCGAAGAATTCCCTTTAAAATAGGTTTTAATTCGAATGGCAGGGGAAGAGAGTAATGAGGTAATAGATTTCATCCTGTTTAGTGTACAAATTTCTGGGACAACTAGGGTGCTGGCCAAAACACTGTGGTTTCATTAAGAAAGCAATTTCTAATTCTGCATTTGGGCAATATATAAGCTAGATGCATCAGTGATTGGAACTTTTTGTAGTATATTTATTGGATGGCTAAGACGTTACAAAAACTGGAGGTAGGCAATGCCCATGAAATCAACACTTGAATTCCTGTACTTAGTGTGTGTTTTGTATAATGAAGAATTTTAAATATGTAAGTGCCTTATTGCTTGAAACAAATGAAAGGTCATTTGTTCCCCTTGATAGAGCAATATGGGAATTCCTGTTCTGTGGACTCCTACAGTTATGTTAAGCCAAAGTAACCAATACTGGTTTGCTCAGAAAGTTAAAAAATTTTATGTTAGTGAAGAAGTATCTTATTATAAAAGTAATCTGGCATGCTTATTTTAATTTAGATAATCTCATTTCTGAGTTTTTTTAACTTGCCTCTTCCCATCCCAACTCCCACATCCCTTCAGATTTCTGCAGAAATGCATCTTATCTTGTTAGAGTGAGTTTGGGTTTTCTAGCATAACAAGCCATGAGTTTTCAACCACGGAAAAAAATGCAACTTTCTGGAAAAGAGAATTCTCTGGAGTTCTGAAATTCAGTTAGACCACAACCTGTTACAGGTTCCAACTCCAGGGCTCAAAGGGGCCGGGCCCTGTTTGCACTCATCTGTGAAGGAGGAAGCACCATGGAGTGTGGGCACATGGAGATGCACTGTAACTAAATTGGGATTTAGAGCAGATTAAAAGCATTTCAATGGTATCCAATTTGAACTAATATATACTGTTAATACTCCTCTGGGGCAGATATCTTGATGCACCAAGCTTGATATGGTGCACCCTAGGATCTGTGCCCAGCCCTTCTTTGCATGGTGAGAGGTATGATGATAAAGTATTAATCATTTTGCCATCTTCTGATAACTTTAAAATGGATAGTGTAGGGTATATTTCTTCTTCCATTCCTAGAAGACAGTGGAATTTTGCCCTTTTTGATCTAGATTTTCTAAAGGACCTGTTTTTTCTTACATTGATCTCACTTTTGTCCATCTATTATTGGAAGTCAGGTGCCAAGAAAAATCTGCTTTTCTAAAATTATCTTGAAGTGCATGAACTTCTGGTAGAAATTATCTTTTAAAAATAAGTGAAGTATAAAAGGTAATTATCAGAAAAAAATTGAAGTAATGGGGCGGTAAGAAGAAAAATGATGCTTAGAAGGTCTATTTATTATAGATTCATGATCATTAAATAGTTTTACTATGTTCAACATCCTCCACTGAGAATTTATGAAGGAAAGAAAGAAAAAAGATGGAAATGAAGATGTGTATCCCCTTGAACCTTTCCTTCTGAAATCCCTGAGTTTTTCAGAACTGTAGGAGAGGGGTTTTTTTCAACCCTGGAGTTCCTAATTGGTAATACAACTGTCACAGTGTTACTGTTAAACAGTACTATGAGTGTTAAATCAGGATTCAGCTTGCATATCTGAAGGTTTTGATGATAGGGGATTTAATTTGGAGCCATACTGCAATAAAGTTTTAAGTGAATTATCACTCTTAAGAGATATCTTAATGACATCTGTTTCAGCATTATCTCAAATATTTAGGCATTAACTAGGTTCTTCTATAACCCATTGAGTAGAAGACACCATGTATCAAAATACTTCTTCAATCTTACAAGTTACTGTTTATTTTTACAAGTTATTTCTATAAATGAAATTTTTCTCTCTTAGAACCAGCAGGCACACAACCAAAATGCTGATAAGGTTTTTCCGTTATCTTTGTCTTGCATTAAGCTGATAACTAACTATATTTGCTGTTGCATAGTATTGCAACAATGGTCTTTATGCTGTAATAACTTGTATTTGGTAGTCTTGGGCAATATTTTACAACTAATTCATCTTCAGGTTGGTATTTTAAATGTATACCAATAATCACTGTTGAGTATGCTACTTGTGTGGCTGCTTTAGTTTGTGTCAGTGTTTTGTAAGGATTATTTCTTGCTTCCCTCTTTGGAGTGCCTTTTCATTTAGCAGGTCTAAAAGGCGGTTCACTGAAGTCTTCTGTTGAATCTACCATAGTAAAGTCTGATCTTTAAACTTGTCCTGATGAATGTATAACTAAAATCTTGTTTTTTAAAAAGCTATAGTAGACACAGGTTGCATGTGCACATGTACATGCATGGATACAAGGGAAGGTGTTCTGCCAATGTTTGTCCTGCTGGACAGGACCTTTTGAAAGTAAGTGAATTTTTTAACAGTTTTATTTTCAAAATGTTACCTCACTAGTGTTCTGTAGTAGGTATGCCTCAGTACTGCTTCACTTTGCTAAATACAATCACAATCATGGTAGGCAGTTTAGTTTAAAAGACTGCAATGAAACTGGTGTCCATATTGAAACTGAATTTCATAAGACAAAAGTTATGGTACTTTGTTTCGTTTAAACTCATTCCTTTGACTCACACTGACATCCCAAGCCCCAGTTAGCAACAGACTGAAAAAATGCTTCCCCATGGTGAAATGGAAGAATGTAAAGTAGCATTTGAATGCACTCCACATGTCTTAAAATCAGTATTCAGAAATGGGGTGAGAGGGAGTGGATTTGATGAACTGTGGGAAGACATATGTTGTAGAATTCATTCACTTGCACACAAGGGGTTTTACAATGTCACCTAGTAACATCTACCTAATAAAGTTTTGAAAAAAGAAAATTGCCTGAATGTTTAACTCTTTCTTTAAGCAATTCCATGCATGAAGGATAGCTGAACAGCTCCAAGGAGTCTTGCTTAAATTTGTAATACTTTTTATATTTCTTATATAGTCTTAAGAAGAAAAATTAACATCTGCTTTAACACTGAAAATAAAAGTGGAGGTAAAAGCTTGTCTACTGTGACAAATATTTAAATGTAAAATATTCCCTGTCATGCGGTGTCGTCTCTGGCTACTGCTCTCACTTCTAAAAGCATCTTAATATGCAACACAGAATTTTGCCTTCTCACAAGATGTTAAAATGTTAGCTTAAAATAACCCAATACAAAATGAAGAGAAAATGTGCTGGAATCCAATTTTCCCATTCCCTTGTTATGACTACTTCATAAAACTCCATCACTTTCAAAGACTGTTTTTAGAGCAAGTAGTCTGTAGCTGTAAACTTGAAATATATAACTCATTAATTGAACTGAGTGGCTCTTTCTCTGGAAGGGAACTGTTTTCTGTTTCTGTACTGTGGATTGACAGTATTGATGGAATTTTGTTCAATGTTTTAGGAATTTTTAAACACTATGACTAATTATAAAATTGCACTTGCACATTCATGCAAAGGCAAAAAAGGTATCACAGTTGCCTACATTTTGTGGGAAATAAAGCTGAAAAATAATTCACTGCAGTGAAATATACGGCAAAAATCTTGAGGCCTGTCCTAGGTGCCTCTGGCAGAGGACCAGCCTTTCAGCCCCCTCCAAAACAGTCAAGATTTGCAACCAAATGTCAAGAACATCATACCAGAGGTTTCTTATCTGCAGGAATTCTAGCATGTAGTGTGCAGTAATGGTTGTATAGTCAGCAGGCCAAATAAATTGATAGTCGTAGCCTTTAACTTCAGTTTCAGCTCTAACTTCTCACTTGTAATCTCAAACTGTTTGACAAAAGACAGAGAGTAGATTTTGATTATAAATATGGTATTTCCCTAAGTAAACAGGGCTAATGTACTCCACAGAAATTACAGATATCCAACTATAATTTTTAGATGCTTCCCCTCAGTTGATTGACATGCACTTTTGCGGGTTCTTGAAATAGTGACTATAGGAAATAAAGATAGTTGTTTTCCCTAAATCATTAATGCATTTCTGCTTGCTCATACAAAAATTGCATTTGACCATTAATAACTGAACAAGTATACCAAAAATTTTGAATTAATATTTGAATACCTTATGCATTTGCTTAGTAGTTTGGCTTTAGCAGCAAAACGAGTTTCTGTGGGATATGTGAAATACTGGCTAATGAAAACAGAATTAGAATTAGCAGCCATGTAAAGCTGTCATGTTTTGAAAAAGTTGATACAGCTTTTATGAAGGAGTCTTGTACCAACCACAGAGCTTATTGGCAAGTCAGCAAGTTCTAGAAGTACTGGTTGTAATTCCTTGCAATAGCCTCAAATGAAACGAAGTAGACATAGGCTAAGAAGAAGGACCTTACGTGGACTTCACATGGACAGAAGATGCAAAACAACTGGAGTAAATAGCTTTTGCCATGAAGGCAGGATGCCACTTGAACTCTGCAGTGATACATGCCTGGGCTTTGATCTTGGGTGTATTTACAAATGATGTGAAGACGGAGTGTCTTGCTTTTAAGACAATTGTACAATTTAAATTTGAAAACAAGAGACCACAAAATATAGAAAAAGGAACAACAGCTCTTTTATAAATATATATATTATATATATATGTGATAAAACATAGAACACAAAACCATAACTCAAGAAAAACTGAAAACTTGTAGTGAAACAAAAAGAAAAACCTTCTCTTACTTGGGTCAATTTTAACTTTCTGTCNGGGGGCGGGGGGAGGAATTTAGTTCAAAAACAGGATTAAAACTATAACGGGGGTAATGAACATTGCTTATGATAGAGAGTTACCCAGAACAGAAAACATGAGAGTTAGTTACTGTGATCAAATAAATGGAAAAACAGAAAAAATAGAGGAAGGCTCTTCATCATGGAGTGATATGACTGATGTATATTGGTTATCTTTGTAACAAAGGTCTATATTTGATTTATACAGAAAAGAGACAAAACAGTGACAGAATAGGAGAATAGGTGTTCTATGCTGGACCAGACCTTCACTTTCTTGACAAATTTGGACATAAATAAAAAATACTACTTCTCTGAAAACATTTCTTTCTAAATGAGCAGCTTTTTTAGGTGCCCATTGCCCACTTTTGTCTATTTCATTAACCCCATTTGGTTTTGTAAATGATCGTTTATATTTTGTTCTCTTTTATGCTAAAGAAATGTTGGACAGTTTCTCAAAACTCAGATATGAGAAAAAACATAGTAAATCAAAATAAAATTAGAAAGCTGGTTAAGCCTGAAGAGCAGCACTGTGTGATTAAATAAGACTCTGTAAGAGATTCCTTTGCTGATAATTGTACACTTGTACACTCATTTTGATTTTTGTTAGTATTTTTTTGTTTCGCATGAATACGATGCATCTAATGAATTGCCTGTATGCCTGTTTGGGGTGTTTGGTTTTGGCTTTTGCTTTGGGTTTGGGTTTTCTGTTTTCCTTGGTTTGTTTATTTGTTTTGTTGTATTTCTGTTTAGGGGTGGGGGAGATTGTGGCTTTTTGTTAATGAATCTTGAGCACCTGCTTGCTGGTGAGGGGTGGCCCTGAGCCTGAAGCCTTGCTGAGGGCAAGTTTGAGTGATTATAAGGTCTGATGGATGGCACCCAGGGCATCACAGCCTTTGCCCACAGGGCCGTGAAGGTGGCCGATTCTTGTCCTCAGCTGTCAAGCCCCTTCATGCCTAAGAGGTGCCATGTAGATGCTCTTCTTTTAACTCATATTTTGTCAATTAACAGTAATGGCAGGCTCCAGTCACTGGTGCATCACTCCAGGATGCTTCATGGAGCAGAAGATGGTGGCTGGGAGAGGGAGCAGTGGGGAGGACGTGTCTGCTTGAGCAGGACAGTGTGGCAGCAGTCTCCCTCTGCCCAGGCCCACTCTGGGCTTCTCACCACAACTCTTCCTAGGCCTTCCTGATTTTAACTTTTTTATTTTCCAACTTTGTCTATTTTAACCTTTAGTTTGATCATATTTATTATTTTTTATTATTTACAAAAAAATACTCTCAAAAACATGGCTTTGTTTAATTTTTATGAGATGATGGACTAAGTTAAGTTAGAGCTAATAATAAATTGGTTAGTGACAAACCTTTGCCAAATCAAACAAATATTAGTTCAGCAGAGCTTTCCAATACCACCTTCAATGTTTTGGACCTCCAGTGTCTGCTGTTGCCTTTTTCTCAAATTCCTTTACAATTCTATATCACCATCCCCTTGCAATGCTATTGATAACACACAGATTACTTAAGATTACAGGCAACATGTAGCCTCCATTTAACTATCATTTATTTATTCATTGTAATTTTGAGTTACCTGTTCTGTGGCTTTGGACCTGAGAAATGGGCGTAGCGGTGTTATCTCTCCTGTAGCAGTAAAAGGAGAGAAGATAGAGAAAGGCTGCTTTTTCTCCCACAAAAGAGCATTCAAGGACGAAACATGACTGTCAGAATTGTACTTCATAAAAATCAACCTTCATGGGGACCACTTGTCAGGCTGATTGGGGATAAATGGAGCAGCTATCTCTGCTGAACCTATTCATTTATGTGCCAGCGTGCCAGATGAAGAGTTCTCCATAAAAGGTGGCTGAATGTGAGCTGCAGTCATCGCTTTGGTTGTAGCAGCCTGTCCTGAGCTGCAGTTTTTTCCAGCTATTTGAGGAATAAGTATGGGAACTTCCGCATTCTTTCTCCTGACTGAAGCACTCCTACTTCAGTCACTTTTGTCCAGGTACTGATTTTCAAAATTCATATAGAAATGTGATATCTTCAAGGACTGTTACTCTAGGCCACCCTGCAATGTGGTGTTCTAAGCCTCATTTCTTTGGAATCCCAGGATAAACTGGAGATTTTCACATGTGCATATGTAAGGTTTTCCTTCTAACCTTGGTGAGAATTTATTTTTTGAGCACAAGTATTAAAGCATGGCAGTGGTAATTAGAATTTTGAAAGTGAGCCAGCTGTTTGTTGGATAATGCTACTAACAGAGAGCATGAAAATACACAAAGATGAGAAGTATTATACAAAGAAACACAGAACAAATCCTGGAGCTAGGAATAGAAATTAAAAAGTACCAATAATTTTGATCTGATATTTCCTGGCTATGGAGACTATTTCTTCAAGGATCAAGTCTGAATATATATAAAGAATCTCTAGAAAAAATCTCCTGGAACAAGAATTTTCTAATCTTGTGGTGCGGTGTGTACCACTAGCCAAAGATTTGCTAGAGAAGGATATCAAAGAAAACTTGCTAATAAAAATAAATTATATTGCTTTTAATTTTTTATTAAATAAAAATAGATTTTCTCTATTTTTTAATTTTAAGTTTTATGCAACAATTGAGAAATTACTTAGCAAACTTAATTTTCAATCATCACAGTTGCAGAGAATACAAAAAGACATGGCTCTTCAGACATAGATCATTTCTGATACTACACAAATGTTTGCGAGTCTCCATATAAGTTTTTCTCAGTCATTTAGACTTATTGATTGTAAGTAATTGTTGACTCGATTTTTCTGTAAATGATTTATTGTAAATAATTGTTGACTAGATTTATTCTGTAAATGCTGTAACATAAAATGTTTCAGAGTTGTGATGTTTGGAGTATTGTTTTAATAGAAAGAAACTGTTTTTAAAGGATGCTGTCAAATTCTGAGAATCTGTTAAAACAGTGCTCACATGCATGTTCTTTTTCTGTCTAGTGATAGTGAAATTACTATTTGACTATAACCTCTCTGATGGTTTTGGCTTACTAGAAGATCCATGAAATTTTAGTTCAGCAGGAGCCATGCAGTTCAGAAGCAGTGCTAGATCAGACAGAGACTGTTAACGTGACTGGAGTAGTGTCAGAACTTCTTAAGCAGTCTTGGAGACTCTGCAGAATCTTCTAGGGAAGAAATGGTATTTTCATATTTCATTTGCCTTACAGGTATTTTTAAATTAAATGTTGCAATAATTTTTGAACAAATGCAAATTTTCATTAATCACAATATCCCACAGCAAGGGAGGCGCAAGGCTCGGCACACACTACCTGAATTGGTGTGATTTTTTGGAATTTGGAATTAAAATTAGAATCCAATAGGCAATGTATAGGAACAGACAGTGAGCTGTCAGCCCTTGCTCGCTGCTTCCATGTTGTGAGACTTGTGTATCCCTTCTGTATATATTATGTAAAATTCTCCCTGTTCTCCCTCACCAAACATGTCTTTTCCAAGCTAAGGAGGTGGTCCTCCAAGCCTATGAGGTGCTTACACAGCAGAAATTCTTGCAATTCTTTGATTGTTCTTATTGCTGTTCTCTGTTCTTTTTCCAGTTCCATCAGGCCTTTCTTTGAGAGGGGTGGTATAGTAGAGAAAGTAGATGAGAGGTGCACATGGTCCTGAATATCTAGGAAAATATGGAATTTTATAATGACTTAATCATTCTTCATGTATGATTGTTTGGGTTTTTTTGACTGCTAATGAGTAAGGAAGTGAAAGTTTTTCAAAAGTTTGACTCAAACACCAATGTCTCATTTCTGCATCCTAGTTAGTCTGTACAAAATTGTGATCAGAGTAGGTTGCTTAACAGGATGAAGAAATTCTAGAGGTAGGAGATTGTTTCAGTTTCTTCTTGATCAACTTTTTTTTTCCTTTTGAAAAATGTAATTAGTTCTGACAGAACTTTTTATTAAATTATTTGTTACTTCATGTTTTCTCAAATGTAGAGTTTTTTT
>VYZS01038857.1:0-29698 GCA_013400695.1 Neodrepanis coruscans
CAGAAACTTTATAATAAGGAAACATGTAGAAAAAAAAGACTAGGAATGGTCTTTCTTCTACCTGCTTCAGGTAAATTTATAACTAAATCAATTTTTCATACTAATCAATATCCATTTCTAAATATTTCTGTACTAGTTGTCCTTGTAATATTGTTCCCCAATTTCATCATGTTGAAGGTTAGGTATGTTTTCCCAACTACATGATGTGTTTGGTCTCATGCCAAAATTACCCTTTAGGTAATATACTATTTTCTCCTTTCTGGTTTTTACTTCAATTATATGTTTGTAAACAGAATCTTTATCCTCATCTCAGCTGTTACTTCGGCAAGCTCACTCTTTCAGCAACCTCTTTGCAACTGTATAGTCATTTAAGAATGGATTGACCCAGCAGAATTACTGAAAAGAGTAGTTGCTCTACCTGCTATTTTGCATCCTTTTCTTTCAGAATTCTGCTGTGATGATTATTTGGTCTCAAAAGACCAAATAAGCTCCTTAGCAATTTCCCTAACCTGATTCCCTTTAGCCATTCTGCCTTTTTTATCATGTTCAACATCATCTCCTCTGATTGAAATGAGGCACAGAGTATTTACTTAGCTTTTGGGCTGTGTCTAGATTATCTTTAATCTCTGTCCCATTCTTCCTGCATAGTAACTCCATTTCCCTCCCTATTTGCTTTAATATCCTTTGCAAAGCCAAATTTTCACTGTGTGTCTGCATTTCTTAATTTCCAACACCGTTTGCTTTACTGCTCAGTACTTTCTTGTTGGTTCTGCATGTCCAGAATTTGTTTTTGTTGCCACTGTTCATCCTACTGGGCAAGCCTATTTACACATTTAAAATAGAAATTAAGGACTTAACGACGGAAACTTGTTTCCTAAATGTGGTACTGTACTGTGCTTCACAACTTATAGGTCAGGTTACTTCAGCACTTTGTTTTTGTCCTAAAGCAAACTCTCATTAGACAGATTCAACCTTCCCTTTGCTTACTTATCATTGCTTAGTTTGTACCATTTCAAGTTATATTCTGGGTGAAAGACTAATTTGAGTTCTATAAAGATTTATGTAGCTTTTTGTGACTTCTACATTCACTCCTAAATGGTGATCAAATGAAACTTTTCTATTTACTCCATGGATGACATTTATGGACTGAGCAAAAAGGATGTGAAGTATTCTGGTAATTGAGAAGAAAAACACAACAGTAGTACCAGTTTCCTCATGGTAGACATAATTTTTGATATGGTGGTGTCAAATGAGCGCTAACCAGAATTTTAGCGATAAATAAACTTTTATAATAATGACAGTAAATTAAGCTTATCTGTATTTATGCTATTGCACAAGTTTCAAAGTCTGTTTTGTACCTGTGTTTTGCTAATTTCATTCCTCATATTCTCTAACTGCTCCCACACATCTAATAACTCCTTATTTAATGTTGCCTTTTGTTGTCTCCCAACATGTTTCTCTTTCATTTGCTTATACTGCCTCTTTTTTCCTATAGCTGTTTGTTTTCAACTCCTACTTTCAAAGTAATTTTTTGCTTCAACTGACCTCCTTCATAAAATTAAGCTGGTTTTGCCTTGAATATTTTGTAATGGACAACTTTGAGCACTCTAAGGTCTCTTGCCACCTCGGTGTGAGGGGAGGGGAAGCTGTCCTTTGCAGCATCTGTTGCCTAGCAATCTGTTTCTCAGGTGCCTTTAGCTGTACAGCATTGTGATCAAAGCTGAAAAGGCAAGCATAAGGGAAAGAGAAAATGTGCTTGAAAAACACTGCAATCAAAGCACAGCATTTGGTGCAATACTTTTCACGACAGTGCAGAGACCTTAGCAATACTTTATGCCCTATGTGCCATTATGTACAAAAGGCTTAACTCCTTTTGCCAGATGCACTGCACTCCTTGGAGGAGAGAAAACAGCTGTCATCATCCACCTTTCTGCTGGATGGTGTGGCACTGCTCTGCCTCTTCAAGATTCAAACTAGTGTTGCTCAGCCTTCATATCTGTTGTTTCACACCAGCTTGGGCATTTTCATTCTCCATCAAATGTCATTCGTACCAGAGGCAAAGGAATTTGACCTGCTTGTCATTCAGGTATTGTTCAAAGACCCAGACATGGCTTTGCATGTAACAGACCATCACTCTGACCAGTTTCAGCTATTTCATGACACAGCAACTAGTCTGTGCTGGCCCTCACTAAAAGATGGGAAAGTTCCCTGCAACTTGACACTGATCATATTGTGTTAAGGCTTAAAAAAACCATAAACCTTGTGTAAGAAGAATTTGCTAATATGGGCAGTGCCCAAGTTCTTGAGACATCAGGCTAAATTTTACTTACAATGTGATACTAATACCAACACCGAACAAAATTAAATGGAGTGTTTAGTACCATTCATGATGTTACAGGGAAAATGTAATTAAACATCCTTGCAAAAACAATCCTCTCTCTGTGACGTCATCTAGATGTGAATATCTAGATTAAGATGCTATGACCCCATCCTAACATAGAATTTTCTAAAACTGATTTTGTAGTTTGGATATGTGGTTTATTTCAGTGTGACTGAGAATTAATTTAGGCATTCTTTCAAGTGTTTTATCTATAAAGTGACCCCTGAAGAGTACATGCATGAGCATGTACTCTGTTATTAAAAAACTGCATTCTATGTGCGGTAGATAAAAATCCAGGAATAAATATAAGTAAATCATCCTAAAGCCATAGCTTCTCGGAAATCCAGAAAGGTTAGGGTACAATAGTTAAAAAAATATCTCTGGTAAGCTTGTCTTTCTTTGAGGTTCACAATATAAAGGATTTCATTGCCCCATCTTCCAAAAAAGTAACAAGGAAGTGTAGTAGAAAGATGATTTCAAATTGCACTTAAAGTTTCTGTGTTACTAGATAGTTAAACAGATAAGTATCTTCCCTAAGTAAGCAGCTGCTGAGTGAGTCTCTTGACTGTGGCTTTGGAATTTCACAGTGACGTTTTCACACACCATGCTTTTGGTGTGTGAGCAAAATCCATACCCTGCTGCTTCTCCCTTTCCTGGTACTTTCTTAATTAGAACACCATAGTTATTTGTCATAATTTTATGTATAGTATTTCTTAAAAAGAAATGAGATTTTCAGAGAAAGGGGTAATTAATAGTATATTCACCCACCCCCATGATTCCTATATTTTCAGAATTTAATCATTCTATAGTTCATCTGAGTTTCCAGTTTAAACCAATTACTTGTTAATAAGATAGCCTTTTAATAACAAATGTATATAAGATAGTCAGATGCTTTGTTGACTGGAGAAATTTTAAATTAAAGGCTTGATTTGGAATGGCCTTTTCCTTAATTTTCTGATCTTGAAAGAGCAGTTTTTCTGTCTGTGTTTCATGTCTGGTTTTATATTTTCTCAGAAAAGTGCTTCCTTACCTGTGCTGTAAAAAACAAATAAAAAAATGTAGTTCTTCACCAGAAAGCAGGGAAACAAATCTTCAGAAGTAACAGATTTTTAGTCTGAAGGTACTTTTCTCTGCAAGGCTGGAGGAGGGAAGGGAGATGGAAATGAGATGGTATCTGTGGAACTGTAGTTGGACTGAACATCTCCCTGAATCTTATTCTAGTTTTGGACTTTCTTGAGCTTCCACAAAATATGCTTTATAGATCAATAAATGACTGAAGGTTTTCCGTCCCCTTTAAACTTTGGAAAGGAACACATTATTTTTTCTGCTTTTGAAGGCTTGCCTACAAGGGCAAAGTTATGAGAATGTATGGTTTTATTTGAAAATTGTTACACAGCAACTAATAGCCAAGATTGGTCATTTCTCATTACCCTTTTAAATCTGTGCAGCAGATTTGACACCACAGCACCCCACCACAGTTAGTCTCATGATGTTCTCTCTTTGTGGGGCTGGAAGCAATTTGTTGTGGGTTTTCCCTCCCTCTCAGAGCAGTTAGAAATCATATAAGAAGTTCTGGGAACACTGAGACTGGAAAGAAGTAATGACTCAAAAGTCTGCTGTATCATTCACATATCTTTTGCAAACTATGCCCATTTTCAAGTTGTTGTCAGCCAGCAGGGAAGGAAGGTGGTGCAGTGAGATGCCATCATCACCATGGGGATGCTGCTGACTGCATGTGCCATTGCACATATGAGTGGCATGAACAGTCAGTTGCTATGTCATTTCGGACAAACGAGGATGAAATCTATGGGGTAGTTTTTGTGAGCTCAGCCTGCACCAAATGAACTTCCAATAGCTCAGTTTCTGGGCTCAGATAATCAGCATTCATTTTTAGGAATGGATGTGATGAGGGATGAGGGTATATACCAATGGCATTATGGTGAATACCCCCAGATCACATTTCAGGCCTTTCCCTGTGGCTGGAGCCCTGCTCCCTGGCACAGGGTGGCTAGGCAGGACCAGGCATCCTGCTGCTCTCCTGGGAGGCAGCATCCTCTGTTTAATGGCTGCTTTGTGATGTCTTTTGCTAGCTGGGCAAAATAAAAGTTCAGCTGTACTCTCAGCAGCTGCAGAAGAATGTGTATTTGGAAGACTGAAAGAACAAAGGTGGTACTTGCTGCAGTGCCAGAGGTAGTGGAGTCAGGCTTGTTCACTGCACAATGGCTGTGGCAGCAAGTGGCAACTTTTTCCGCAGGTGAAAGGGCTGTTCAGAGACACTTTACACAGCTGGTGATGCTGCCTCTAGCACCTGTGGGTAATTCTGAAACCCAGTGGATCATAATGCCTTGTCTCCTAATTTTCATATACAAGCTGACCAGTGATTCTGTGGAAGCGCTACATTCACAGCACGAGTGATTTTATGGAAGATTATTGAACCCAGGTCAACACCAACTCGTACATAAGCAGTGCAATCTTTAAGGCCTGAAACGCAAACCCCATCAGAAATGGCACCATCTAACTGAGTGTAATTATATCTGGCAGAAAACTGTTTAAAATTATCAGATTACTTTTAACTTTTGCTCTTCCTCTCAGAAGAAAGCATGATGTTATATTTGCTTCCTAGAAGCTTTGCTTTTACTTTCAGTGCTGAAGAAAAGTGAGGGGCTCTTGCATTCAGGGGGGAGATGATGGTCCCATAATTCACTGCTGAGTAGTGCACAGCCTGTGCATCACTCTCTGATAGGGGCATAGCTTTATTAAGAAAGGGTACAGGGTAACTATATGGTATTAAAATATTTTCCAATGCCTGTGTCATCTTCAAAAGCTGTTTTTCAATGTCCCTGCATCTTACAACCCTTTTTTTCCTCCCTGCCCCTCTCCCCCCCCACCCCCTCCTCCCCGCCATGCTCAAATTTGGTTTATCCTCTCCTCTTTCTTCAAGGTCTTCTTTCACTTTTTTTCTTCTCCTTTTCTGGTCCCTGGACAGACTTCAGGTTCTTATAGGTTCTGTCATTCCCTTTCCATTTCCTAAATCCAGAAGTCTGCCAGGTGAGCTGGAATGTTTCTGGGACAGAACTGAAGCAGTGGTGGAGTAGGGGAAGGAGTTAAAACTGAAGACTGGGAAGCTTTGAAATAGAACACAATAGTTATTGTGCTAATTTTCATCTCTATAGCAACACTAATGCAATCCTTTTCCTTCACTCCTGGAATTCCCCTCCTATGGTTTCCTCCTGGGCTGAGCTGAGCCCCAGGCTCAGCCTGGAGACTAGCACTGGCACAGTGACTTGGAAGGTTCCTGTATGGTTTTGGATTGGTGGAAGGCCTGTTGGGAAATTGATGAGAGCTGGAGAGATAAGCAGTAACCTCGTGCATCTCTGTGTGTTACCCTTACTGGTGTGAGACAGATAAAATCAGGAGGTTTTCCACCAAGCAACAGAAAGGGTTTTGTTGAAATGGTGATGGCAGTTGGTGCAGTAGGCAGCAATTACTCTCTTGGAAGGCTTCTCATAGAGGTTCTGCAAAGGTAAGAGGTCAACAATGCTTTTACAGGTGACCTCTCAGAGAGACACTCTTGCCTTTGAATGTATTATCCTTGAAATTTGGGTTTAGGTCATCTGAAGGTCTGTACAAATGGCATAGTAAAAAACAGACTTCTGCACTAACTTTTCTGAAATCAAATCATTAATAGTGTCAGACTGTGATTAATCCAAACTGAGTATCTTAAAATCAGTATGCATCTTTAAATATCTTACTTTAGGTAATAGATCTTCTAAAAGGTGAAGATAGCTGATAGCTCAGAGTATCCTTCAAACATTAAAGCAAACTACTATCTCAATCGCATTTTCTCCTATATCTGATATCTTGGTAACCACACTTGCATTATAATAAGTTTGGGTTTTTTTAACCGTTGTGATACTATCATAATAAGTGAGAAAAGCTGGTTAGCTGGGAGGAAGGAGACTTTTTGATATTCCACAAATGCAAGTGTCACAAGGTGTGTATTTCACTGCTTAACATTGCTGTGCTATTTGGAGAATGCCAGAGGGCAAACTTTAAAAAGGTGCATAAGAAGCACTAAGGGGAAGAAGAAAATATTAGAAAATGCTGTTGTGACAGATTGGAGAGCTTTACTTCTTCAGTCTGGACAGCTCCTTGAAAATAGGCTGAGGACAAAAACGTTCAGAAAGCCTCAAAATGGCCTGAACTGTAACTGCCAGCAGAAAAAAGTTGGCGATCTCTAGGTAGCTGTAGTAACTGAATGTGTTCTGTTAGCAGTGTTAGATATCCATGAAGATCTATCAGGAGTCCTAGCTGAAATTCACTGTGCCTTGCCTGAGAAACACTAGTGCTGTCCACGAGATATGGGAATGCAATGGTGATCTGTATAGCAACCAGCACCATCCGGAATCAAACCAACACCTACTGGGAGCTATTCTGTCAATGGACCTTGACTTAGCTTACAGTGGTGGCGTATCCAGATGCTACTTTGTCAGCTACTGGCACTGTTGGATATTACTATCAGGTCTGGCACTATTCTACCAGCTAGAATTGAACACAGAGCTGTTTCTTTGAGTAGGTCTCTACTAGGATTCCTCAGATTGTGACTAAGATGCCTGTTGAAATCTTGAGAGTGGTATGTAGTTCTGCAACTGGAACACACCTGGCTATGCAGCGGCATTTGAAGTAGGAATGACATACAGGCACCTCACGGAAACAGTGATCTTCCAGGTAAACTGGGTGCAGTGAAGGAAAGCTGCAGTAAAGTTAACTCAAAACACAGAATTGCTTTCTTTGTCAGCTGACTCTGGAGACAGTGATATCATTTTCAAGCAAGTGTCCAATCTCACCAAAAGTATATATGTATTACATAGCCTACAGACATAAGGAATTTCAATTAAAAAAATAAAAAAGGAATAATTCTAAGCATCTTTTACTTCCTCTACTAACTTCTTGCCGTTCCTTCTCCCATCTTTCACAGCCTTAATACCAAAATTAGAGACCTTCCTTTCCCCACATATTTGTAGCCTATTGCAGACATGTAGTTCGCAGAGCACTGAGTGGGCTTAATGTACCATCAGTCTGGAATGTGTTAGGAGCTAATTCTGGGATGCATGAGTACAGGAATTGTCATGGGAACACAGCCTATAATCAAAAAGGATAAAAATTCTAGTAGGAAACCAGGCTATGGTAGCCTTCCATCACGTTGCTCAAAACAACCTTAAAGAGGTTGCAATAATTTTGCAATTATTTCACAGGAGATACCATGCTGTGGAAATCCCTGACAAAGCAAATTGCTAGTAATTAATAAAAGAGGGCACTTTAAAAGAGCATTTTCTTCTAGTTACACAAATACCTAATAGAACTGTCTTTCTTCTACCTAGACCCATTAATGAGAAAAAAAAATTGAGCAGTCAGTTTCCCTCCGACTGTAACTCTGCTAATAAACATTGTTAAAAATATATTTTCTCACTTTTTTTTTTAACTGACATAAAAGAACGGTTATAATTAGCCAGATACTGGTCTTTTAATCCAGTCTTCTTGGGAAATAACAGTTAGTTACAAGATTGTAACTTTCAGTCCCCATGAGTTCCTTTTGAACTCATTGCCCAGTTTCAACTAAACTTGCAGGGAGATCAAGACCCTCTATGTTCGTTGAAAACACACAGCCAAGTAAACACAAAGCAAGCTCCTGTTAATGGAACAGCCACAGCATGCATTCAACTTAGACATTAGAGAATCTGTATGAGGGAACAGGACTGAAAACTTTTACAAGAACAAAAACTAGAGAAAGCAAGCTTCCAAAGTTCCACTGTTTAGATAACTTGTTGGGAGTTGCTATACTAAGCTCTATGATGTAAGTGCTCCTAATTTTTTTTTAATTCCAACCTCTGCAGAGCCTCTTGAAAATTAAAGTGTCAACATTTCGGTGATGAAAAGCCACATTGAAAATCAATGTTCAGCTGACATTGCTGCTTGCAGGGGAGGTGGAAAGGTCTTGTGAAGGTCTGCAGAACCAGCTGTGAAAGCCTTCTGTCAGCCTGGTGGCAGGGGAGAGCTGTAAGACCAAACCACTATTTACAAATTCTTGTCCTTTAAACTTAGGGCTTGCTATAGATAAAACCAGAGACATATCTCTCTTGTGTAGGCCTCCAGAAAAGCATGTCCTGCTTAAAACTAATTTTCAGGTAGTTTGCCTGTTCTCATACCAAGACGACAGACTGAGTATGTATTACAAGTTCTGTATTGCTTACAGAAATCGCCTGCTATCATCCCTTACGGCATTCATAAACTACATCCAGAAATACTCCAAAGTATTTGCTAATGGCCTAGGCTGTGTTTCTGACTGCATAAAAAATAAGTAATTTCAAATTATGAAGATTAGCTACTTACATAATTTGATTTATTCTGTTACAGTGTCTGTGAGGGTTTAATCACACGGCCTTATCCCCAGCTCTGAACTGACAGTATATTGTGTGATTCAAAAAGGTCTAATGAGAGTGCTGGGGTGGTTAAGAGGGAAAAACAGGTAGATGATATAACATTTGCAATTATTCCATCTCTTTCTCACTTGTGTTTATCTTACTGTGTTTTGATTTAGCAGCCTTATTATGTTCATGTTTAATATGTACATTTACATTTTGAATACAACTTTTATCTGAATGCCTAGTCCTGACTTGCTGAACTTTTGCAATCCATTAATCATTCGTCTGCCTCAGAAATTACTTTTCTGTTTCCCCACTCCAGACAAGCAGGCACTATCCCAGAGCCCAGCCCAACTCCTGCCTCTTGCTAAGGAAAATCTACCCTGCAGTCCATTTGGAAATGCTGGCATGCAGCACGTTCTGCAGGGCAAGATGGGCTCCATGAGCATCATTTAGAGGAACCAGACAAGAAACTCCAGAACTAGCCTATGTGAGGCTGAAAGCAGCAGCAGCTTTCACATCTCCATTAGCTGGGTTTCCTCAGCACAGTGCAAGAAGGAAAAGCTTCTCAGATAGTGTGGTCCAGACCTAGCTCTCCAAAACAAGCCTTCTGCCTTCAAAAGTCTCTGACTATGAGCATAAAGGGATGGTGGTGGCTTGCGCATGTGCCTGAGAGGCAGCAAGTTCACAGTAGGACACTGTTCAAATAAGGATTTGTTTTTAATCAGACACACAGCCCCATGTCATGGACTATGGTACAGCCTCCTTCTTATCACAGAGAATCTGAATCTGAAAATCAGAGACTGCACTACGAGTATTTTTATCTTCTTGATTTATTTGTTAATGTATTTCCTTAGTTCTGATAGGGACCCTTCTACCTCAGACTGGCTCCTCCAGTCACATAGATAAAACGGGGTAAAAACCAGACAAGCATTTGCACACAAAAAATATTGTGTCTGGGCTAACTTGTAACTTGGAATCTAAATTGCAAACAGACATAAGGGATAAGAGAAGCTAGCTGGATAACCTTCCAGAAGGCAGAAACATCTTTTGAATTGCCTCTTTAGTTCCTTCCTTTAACACATTATCATCACTTTGATCTAAATTGAATTGACTCCAAGCCAATTTAATGCAATGTATGAGCTGCTCCCCTGTAGATGCTGGAGATGAGGCTCTTGCCTGAAAGCTAGGAGTGACACTGCTCACTCTCAAAGGCACTAAACCAGAGGTGAGAACAGATTCTTGTAGTTCCCTCCACTACTGAGACAGAAGAAAAACTGATTCTCACTTTTAGGATAGGTGACAATGCAAAGAAATGAAGAAAGGTATTTTTCTCCCCTTTTCCCCTCTCCATCCTTGATCAAAACTATCTTCTCTTCCCTGGCTGGGAGGTAGCTGTGTCTGAGAACAGTTCTGCCCACAGGGTCCATCCATGCCTCCAGGATATTTCAGCTGTTTCTGAGGTGGGAGCTGTTGCAGGCAGGAAGAGTCTGAAGAGACAGGGTGACAAAGTCTTTCTTACCAAAAGCAAGAGCAATACTTCTTGATTGTTACTGTCATTGATTCCTACAACTCTTTAAAGGGCAGAATATCCAGCAGTAGCACTTGACAGGTGTTGGTCCAAAAGATTTGTAACAGGAAACTGAGGGGTATGATCTCTTCTCATTATCAAAGAAAGAATCTTTCTGTTTCAGTCAGGATGAACAAGCCTTTTATTTCCTGCTTTCTTTTATTACTTCACCAATTTATTAAAATTTTTATTTTTATAATCTTAATATCCCTGCAATGCTTTAACTTCTTAGGNACAGACAAAGCTTTATGTTAGGTCACTGCCAAAAATGTCTGCACAATATTGTCTCAATAAAAATGAGAAAGTTAGAATTATTCAGTCACAGGTGTACTACACATTAGATATACAGAAAAGGCATCACTAAATTATGTCATTGCAAAAACAGTTTTCTCAACAACAGTAAAACAAACAAAACTAAAGAGTTGGTCACAGCTAGAAAATATGCTGCTTTTTTTGAAAAGAATTGGCAGTAAAAAAGTCACTCACATTTCTAATGAAGTCCTGAAGTTTCCAGTGTTTCTTCCTATGTAAATAGTGCTTCATCCTATATGTATTTTCAACATATCTCTCTGTCAGCCTACCTTTACGTTAGACTCCAGGCTGTTGCAGTGAATTTCAATTGAGATTTTTCTGTCACTTCTCCCAAGGTACCTCACAGACTTATGAGAGAAGTAAAGATATATGTAGTGTTTCCTTCTTTCTTTGTGACATATGTCTTTGATACATGCTAGAAGTCATATTTCAGCAGACAGATGCATCCAGACCAGAAAAATAGTTGCTTTGTCATCTTCCTGCATTTGAAGTCCTTTTTGTTTCTATTTTTTTCCCACATAAATTCTGGCCAAATCTGGTTTTCCAGTATTTTATAAAGAGCTTTTTCTTATGACTTTCTTGGTGGAGCTGAGATGAGCAATTTCTAAAAAACTAGATGGAGCTCCCTTTGACTGTTACAAGCTGATTAGGTTGCAATGGTCCTGGTAACTCTGCAGACTGTTACCAGTTTATCTTCCCCACACACACTTCAGAAGTCAGTTAACATCACTGCTGTGTGACTTGGGAAAATGAGGCAAACTCCCTGACCTATTGTTACATCCCTAGCTTTGTCCATAGGCAGGGTTCTGCCTGTCTCTAAATCAAAACAACGTATAGAATAGCCATGTTTCCACCTTACAGACTGCATGGGGACATTCCGTAAAATCCAGGTGATACTACAGCAATGCAAACCACATGAGTCCTTAAAGGAAGAGAAGCATCTCTGTGGGTCTGCAGTGGAAAGCATTTTCCAAAGAGAATCAGGAATTATCCTCTTCCTTCTCCATCCTTGCCTCAGGATATGTTCAAATATAGCAGATATAGCCCATTGTTCCAAGTGATCTACTGGATGCAAAACAGACACAGTGCTTCTACTGTATTGTTTTTATCATTTATCTTGTGTTGCATCAATTAGCCTCCACAAGTAGGTCTCGAGAAAGACCTTAATGCGCTTTTCTGCAACTATGTTTTGAAACGAAATGAGGAGTTTGCCAAAAATATATTTCTTCCTTCATGTGGATATAAATCAAACTCCTAGATTTTCTTTCTATACACTTTTATTCCAGCAGAGGTCAGCTCTGCCTGTGCTGGGGAAAAGTAAAGCAGTTCAAAGTGTGGGTACTTGTGCACAGACCAACACAAAGTGCTGCTGTCTTTCCACTGTCCTCTCACAGCACTAACAAAAGCCCATTTCAGGCCTTCTTCTTAAATGGAAGTAACTTGGAGCCAGGGCACCTATATTTTCAAGACTACCATAAAAGCTGGTTAGAGAGCTGTTCTTGCTGCTGTGTGGCTCCAAGCCTGTTTGAGAACAGCCTGTAACGTGCAGAAGAGCCAGAGGGTGTTATCCTTTGTGAGGGTAAAACTGCTGCAAGATGAGAAACACCCAAAGAACAAGAAGTTGTGTCTGGATTGTGCTTTCCAATTACTGTACTACTAGGGAAACTGAAATACTGCCATCCTGTTGCAACTACCTTCCTTTTCTGCTATATCAAAACCGCTAAAAAAAAAGTCTCAGTACTCAATAGCATTTTGTCAAAGTTTGCTCTAGCAAAACTGTTTGGGTGTATTTATAAATAATTTTACTGCTTTAAATTGCATAATTTTGGTGGGTATATGGTCTACTACAACTTTGCTCAGCTCCATCAGTTACAGTTGTTAACTCTTCAGAATGTAAGAAACATTTTGATGCTGAAGGCAGAATGTGTTGACGAAATTCTGTAGTTCTCTTCAGTGGTTTACTGTCCCTCTGTTAATGTTTTTTTATTTTCCAGTTTTTGAGTGTCAACATGCATTTCACATTTTGCTCCTAAACAAAATTCTCTTACTGAGTCACTGTATTTAGAGGGCTACTCTTTTGAGTGACAGGTCCTCCCACTTTTCTTCCTTCCCCTCCTCTTTGGTTTCACAACCCAGCCTTTGCCTTCTGCATTCTCCTTTTCCCATCAATACCCAAGGAGGAAACCATGTTTAAGTATTCATGGTGGAATGCTGTATTTTATAGCTCTGAAAACATGCAAGACACATTTATTCTCTTTTATTTTTAGAGATTAAATTATTGTTACATTCAGAATTTGTTAATTGTCATTAATGACTGACACACTTTACAGACTTTTGAAGCTAGAAATTAATGACTGCTTTTCTGAAATTAAATGCTATGCTTTAGACAGAAATCTTTCATGTAACCAGTGATGTGTGACACTGAGACAGCAGCTGCTTCTAAAGGATAATGTCTGAAAAACCCCAAAGAATCTCTTTGTAAATCTAATGCCAGGTTTTCCAATTAATATTTTTTACACATTTCTGGTACCTTTTTTGAATTTAGTTTTTTAATATTTAAAAACAGATGAAGTTTTAGTCCACCTATGCACTCCATTTCTTTGTACTATTAGGGAGATTTACTAGTTTGAAATTACTAAATGTGGTTTGCCTATTTCTTATGTATAGCTATATGTAACAAGAAATGAATGCCATTTGTCTAATAAACTACCAGGAAAGTCAGTAAATAACTTCAGTAAAAGATCAAGGGTCAGGCTAATGAGCAGCAGACTTGAGAATACCTGAGAATTGAAAAAATACCTGAGCACCGAGAGAAGAAACATAAACTCACTAGAAAGAGGTAATTAAGGCATACCATCATAGTGAACTTGCACCCTGTGTGCTGCTGTGTTGCCCAGCTGCAGCCTTTTGGAGTGTCAGATCAACATTAGCTAAAGCAAGTAAAGCTATTTTTCATTTTAGTGCTTGTTTCTCCTGACAGCGTTATCTGTTACAGGTCATGCATCTATAGATGACAGCTTAATAGGTCATCCTAAAAACAAGATACACACCCAGAGATGTTGCTACTGATTAAAGATCACATATCTGAGTGCAGATGACATTCTTGGCTTTTGGATGATTACAGTGGATCTAGAAGTCTAGTGTGAATATTGGATTGTGTCACAATACCACATACACACAGCTCAGACTGTTGTTCACTAGAGACTGTGCAACTGCTTCACCAAAGAGTAAGTAATTTTCTGGAGAACTGTCAGCATTTGGAAGGCTCCCATTCTTTGCTGTTACCTGGGGATCTGGATGGCCTACCACTCACAGATGTCTGCTGCCACTACACACAGTTGCGAGCAGATTCCATTACACCCTCTTTACTTGTCTTTCTTTAGTAGCTGCATCCAAATATAGGTATTTTCTAGGTCAAGTTGGTCTTTACAGAGAGTTCAAAGCACCAGTGACTTTTGTGCCATAAACTAATGGAGGCATCCTAGGCTGCTCATCTTGCTGTTTCATTTTATCTTCTGTCTAGTGGTGACTGGCTTGCCCTGGGCTGAGGAGAACGTTGTCTGTTTTCCACAAGGAAAAAACTTAAGAGTTACTAGGCCATCGTCAAAATCTCAAATGCAGATAAAAATACTGAGCGAAGAATATCTGAAACAAACAGAAAGGATGTCTCTGTTGCTGAGAGGCCCTTGCTCCCTAGCTGAAGTGTTACTGGTGTTCACAATATTCCATTTAGAGCAATGTAAACAAACAGCTGTGGCATCTAACATACATCCATGTGGCTGAAAGACATCATTGTTATTTTTTTAAAGATTTTATGGTTTCAAATATCTAAATGGATATCTAAAATGGAACTGGAGTTTGATAGCCTAATACCAAAGGAGAGAAAAGTTGCATATCCTTGGACATGGCATGAGGGCTTGTCTTCTGAAAGTGTGCTGGAAAATACTGTGCAGGACAGAAGGATCCCAATCCGGATTTGTTCTTGACTATTGTGTTTATTTGAAATGGTCTTCTCAACAAGTCACCTCTAAATTCACACCTGACTTTTGTCTTGGAGGAAACTGATTGGTTTGCTCCAACTTAACTAAAATTGATACAGTTGGGATAATCAGGAGGTAGGGACTTAACAGCAAATCAAACTGACAGTGTAGACAAAGATACTCATTATTAATAGAAAATGTTTTTTCAGTCTAGATATAAACATCCTAAAATATTAATAATAATAAAAAAAACAAAACCCCATAATCACACAAAGAAACACACTACATCTTTTCTAAGGGCTCTTTTTGCCACAAGCAACTGTCAGTCTATAGGTTATTTTAGAATAAGACCTGCAGTACAGTCTTAGAGAAGAGTTAGGCTTGGCTGGAAGAAAAAAAATTAAAAGGCAGAGTGTGAATGAGCTTGATTTATAACCCTACTGTAAGAAATCTTTGTGCAAAAGAGACGGTAATGATGCCATTATGTTGGGCAAGCCCAATACAGAAGATTGTTTATGTAGATACAAGCATTAGAGAGGACAGGACAGAAGCCATTTCCCTAGGAAAGAAATCAACAACCTTAAATGCATCTTTCACAGAGACCAAAAGGCTATTAGACTTCTAAAGTTTGACTTCCCTGTTTTCTTGAGCGGATAATTATATTATTTGATTGTTTTCTCTGGTACATTTGAATTTTTTCTATGTTATTAACTAATGTCAATATAATTTTTTTGCTCCTTCCTGGCTGCTCCCTTTGGTGGCCCCTGGCCCTGGTTCATCCCCTCACTGTGCTAGGGCTGTCACTGGGTCCCATTACTGGTACTTGGCTCTACCCGCCTGTGCTTGGTTGAGTCCCCTCAGTGAGGCAGTGCCTGTGCTGGGGTCACCTCAGCTCTCAGCATGTCCCCCCTTGCAGAGCAGCCCTGCTCTTTCTGTTCCCCACATGCCTGGGTTCAGGATGTAGATGGCCATGGAGCACTTTTTCAAAAATGGTCTGATAGTTATGTCATCTGGGCATGAATCAGCTCTGTGATATTGCTGACATATATTGGGTTGTACACCTCTGCCTGCTCAGTCATTTCTGCTGTTATATTTGGCAATCTAGGTTGTTCCTGCCCAAAAGTATCCTTGATACACATTCTATTCATCTACATTTCTTAAAACAACCTTTAATTCTAACTCAATTGTTCCACCCATTTGCATTCCTCTTCAACCTTTTATCACCTGCACACTTACAAAGTGTAGAGGTTATTATTCCCTCAGCTCAACTGTTAGTGAATAATGAAACACAAATTTGTATTAAACTATTAATTAAAACATTACATGATACCCAGGAGTGTCTCTTGAACAATCACAAGTGGTGAAAGCTTTATAACTTGACATTAGTTGTTATAATGAGCCATTAAGACCTATTTTCTGATTAAAGTTTTCCAGACAGTGGTACATATTCCTCCTTATATTTTCACCCAAGACACATTTTTTTGCTTTGTGTTTGTGGCAATGTTAGAAGCTTGTGCTGTATTTACTAGGACTTATTATAACACCAGTTAGAGGAAGATACTACAATGACTGAATGAGCTGCCTCTGTAAGCAATATAGATGTGGCTCAAATTTGCCTACATCCTCTAGTATTTGAGTTACCAATAAACCATGATCTGAAATCTCTCTCAAATATCTTTTGATTATGGACCTTTCTGTTTCAGTTTTCTCTGTTGGTTTCAGAGCAACCCCCTTCTTGTCAGTGACTCAGTGAACCACAGTCACTGCAGTGAGAGAGCAAACTTGTACTCCGTGGGCTCCATCACTGCCTACTGCAGTGGTTTCTCCAAGCTGGGCTGATCGTTTATAATCTGGCAGAAAGATAAGGATAAGAAAATGAGCACTGATAGCTACTTTCCCCCTCATATTGAATTTAGAGATAATCTTATGCTTAGTACAAATAAACTGAACAGACTTAATGCTATCAAATCAACAGTGCTTGGTAAAATAACAGGAATGTTTCTTTTCTCCCAGACGAAGGATCACTCTTCTTCAGCAAACAATCCAATTATGGCCCAAACGTATGCATCTAGAGACTAACAATGTTTATAATATAAAAAAAAATAATCTGCTCTTACAACTGAAAAATGCTTGGTTTTTCATATATTACAGTGGCCCTAGAGTAAGTGTTGTGCACACTGGCTTTTGGATTCAGGGAGAAACAACAGCTAAAATAATTATTGCTGCCCACACAGAAAGTTTTCTTGTCAGGACACTGGCAGTGCTTCCATGTGAGTGCAATCAGTAGCAATCCAGGAAGTCAGAAACCAGAAAACCCAAACAGCAGAGGATGAGGAAAGATGGTCTGCATGAAACATAGTTGCTGTGAGACAAGGAGAGCAGTGGGACTGGGAGAAAGAGGAAGGAGAGAAGATGCAAGGTGATGCTGAAGTCATGTTTTGCTGCTGACCGTAGGAGTGATTCACTGAACACTGTGTCCTCTGTCAGATGTAGGAAGCAATAAGCAGAGAACATTTGGCATTCCCATCCATGAAAAGACCCAAGCCAACTGTTCTGCTCTGCTCATTCTGCTGCTGCAGAAACTGATTACAGACAACTTTAGGAAGAAAGTGGGAAAAGGAGTGAAACTTGATTAAAATGAACTTTTATTTCCATTACTGTGAAAAAGGGGGAAGAGGAATCTGACCATTGTCTTTTTGACCATAATTGTTATTGCACACATTACTATGCAGTTGCAGGTATAGTAATTCAATGCTCTCAAGTTCTATCTTGAAGGTCAAAAGTTTCTAAAATTGTCATATTTTTGATTGTGACTTATAGCAGCAGAGTTCAGAAGTTCTCCTCAAGTCAGGAGAAGCTGCCAAACGCAACCACACTTCAATAGGTACAAACTACCTTTGGAAGAATTCCATCAAATTATGATCACCTCTCATTACTGCATAAGCAGTAGCTTTTCTGGGTGAGGTAGCCAGTTCCAGTCCTTGACACTTACTCTGTCAAGAATCTACATGCTGGATCAGGCATTTTTGTGATTCTTGTTTTTTCTTTCTGCTTTCCTTTCCTCTTTCTCCAGCAAGTCATATTGCCAATGTTCCTCCATAGTTTGTTGCAATATTTTGTTCGTTCATGTGGGTTTTATACTGGCTTTCAGGAAATTAGTATGTGTTTGTGTACATATGCATACAAGCATGCACATCTACTTATATACATGAGTAGGTAGCTAGATCACCTTAGCCTCTCTCTGCACCTTGTAGACAGTTTATTAGCAGGATTTTCACTATGCAATCCAATATTCCCTGTGGCAGACAATGACTTTTTAAAAGATTAACACCTAAGGCATAATTGCTGTGTTTGTATATGAGCCAACTGACTGGATGATTCTTTTTGGATGTTTTTCCCACCAAAGAGTTCTATTTTCTACCATCAAGAAAAATCTTGTTCAGTCAAAGCGTGAAAAAGTGACACTGTCATTTAACATAGTGGAGTAATGGTTTCTTATAAAATACAACTAATTAGGTACAAAGGTTCTAGAAAAAAAAAAAAAGTTGATTTAGGAAGTTACTTATCACTTTGACAAACCTTCTCTTAAATCTGGGGGTGTTTGGCACTCAAAACTTCAAAAATTTAGCTTGCATTTTGACAAGAAGAAACAGTGCTTTAACATACTCAACAAGACTACTCGCTCATATTCTGATGGAGTTTTTCAAATTCTCGCATTTTTTGAAGAAGTCAGTGATGTGGAGTCCTAAGGTTGGGCTTTTTGTGGTGCTGAGAAGGTAGACCAAGCCTTGGTTGCTGTTTAAGACTAGCAATCCTCTCTTTAGTTCCAGGCTTTTTACCTCTCCCCTACAGAAAACCTGCAAACGCACACACGCAGATGCACAGCTGTAGGAGTCAAACCCAGTTTTGTAACTTTTCCATTTCCAAGTAAGCTTCTCAAATTACCACATGATATAGTCCTAGTGTAGGCAAGAGAAACTCAGAAGTGCTTAATCAATTCTTAGGATGTCTAGGTCTGCATATTTCACTATACACCCATGCATTTTTTTTTCCTCCAGGACCCGAAGGAGAGCTGAGGACATAAAGAGAGCATGGAAGAAATGACTGCCAATTCCATTTTCTTACCCCATCACTAATTTTTAAGATGAACCATCAGGAAAATAACACTTGAAATTCAATATATATCATATACACTCCCAACATTTTCTGAAATGTGTCCTGGTTTTAATTAAAATGTGAAAAGTAGGACTGAAGGACTTGTTCCTCTGCCAGGAGCAACTTTCCCACATAGACATCAAATGCCAACTGAAAAAATACTTTGTTTTTTTTCTCCTATTGAAACTTCTCCAACTTTATTACATTGGAAACATAGAGTAACAGTGAAGGCAACATTAGATCTGATATATATAATTAATTATAAAAAAAAATAAAATAACCAGGGGACACATTTTTGATAGAATCACTTTTTCACACAGTAGTTGCATGATAATGGATCACATTGATCCTTTTTGCTAAACGACATGACAAAGTAAACGAGCATTTGTATAAAAATGCCATAACAGTTGAAGCTTGAATTAGGGAGACTGTAACCTTTGTCTGTGCTCATAAATTACCATGTAGACGAGAATATAACAAAAACAAGCAAATGGCATCTAAAGCTGAGAGATACAACCTATCAAATACTGAAATGCATTTTATTGTATACCTAATGTTAATCATTTGAGATGCTAAAGTACAAATTGCCTCCAGCAGTTTCTAAAGTTATATCACAGGTTAAATGGACTCCCACAGATAGAGATTAGTCATTTAAAAGACAAAGGTATAAAAACTGATTTCAACTACTAAAGCTGTCTTAAAAGTAATATTTTCTCGCAATTTTGAAGCTATGCCTTTTTTCCCCTCTGTTTCTGGGTGAGGGGCTAATACCAGAGCAAGCCACTGAATCTGATGGTATATAAGGCTTTTTTTTCCAGTTAATACTTTGGAGAAAACTGGGATAAAAAGGTGTTACTTTTTCAGATCCAATAAACTCAGTTGCCACTTCCAACAGCTATGCATTAGTAAGTTATTAAAAACATCTGAATGGCGTATCATCCTCAAATGTGGAATTAGCACAAAGTGCCACGAGCATCTGAGAGATGTCCTGTGCAGCATGAGTTCTTTTTGTCTATAACCCCAGCTCAAGAGGAATCTTGTATTGAAAAGTCAGATTCTACAAGCAGTGAGTGCCTCCTGCCTGAGTGTATTTTGTTACCCCCTTGATTTGCTGCCTGTATGGAAAAAACAGGTAATTTGCAGCTCACAGAGAGGAAGGAAAGTGGAGGAGGAAATATGCAAGGAAACTTGCTTATTTGCAGGTTTCACTGCAGGCAGTAAGAACTGCAGAGTCTAAAACTTCTGGGGAAAATAGAAAATCCCACACCATCAGGGGCTTGACTAATCTTTTCTTAAGAAAGCAGGATTTCTGACTGTTTTAAAAGTCTATTTTGTTTGTTGTATTTACATTTCACAATGTCTTGGAGTTAATTACCTTTTCCCCTCCTTCAACATTCAAAGTGCTTCAGTCTTCATAATCAAAAAGAAGAAACTTTCAGATATTATGACAGGCTTGGCAGAAATCTGGACTTTGTAGAAACCACACCAAAGAGAGAAGGTGCAAATGGTAACTGCGAAGAGGCAGAGGTAGCAAGAGTAAAGTACTCACAGTACCTTAAAACTACCTGATACAATGGTCACCCTTTTTTGCAGTTTTCACAAAGTAATATTCCTTACTAATGCTTTCAGCAGTGCTGCTGACAAGTCACTTAACCCCTTCATGTCCTATATGCAGGAGAAATAATGACCCCTACTTCTATGATCCTGTTTCATGCAACACTGCAAGAAGTGAAGTGTGCAGCGTCAGCTCACAGCAGTTTGTATGGTTGTGAGCAAAGATTTTTATTTTTTTTTTAGTATTTAGCAGACTAAAAATAACCAACAAATGTATATTTTTATCCCATTTCAACACTAATGAGACAAATGGTAGATGAACACAAGCTTTTCAAAGATTAATTCAAATAGAGATGTAACCACAGCAAGCAGTAGTTCAGAGCAGAAGCATATGTTAGGCACTTTGAAGAGCATGTGGGGTTCTGCCTCTCTGCTTTGACTACTGAGATCAGTTTCCAAGGAAAGGTCCCTAAAATATGTGCCCAACAGTGAATGTTGTAAATCTCTCCTTTTTTATCTTCCCCCTGCATTGTTTGTAGTCCTTTGTGGCTGAAAAATTACAAGTTCTGTGCTTGGACAATAGCAGGTTGGTGTGTGTGCCTGTGCAGGTGTATATGCACATCCATGTGTAGGTAGGTAGATCAATACATGATTTCTTTCCTTTCTCAGAAGTTCACAAAATCTATAAAGAGCAAGAAAGTCTACACTGATCCAAGTTTTTCCTGAGTCAGACTTGGAAGTTTAGCTCATATTTTACAGCAAAGTTCTGGTCAGTAAATTTTACCAGCTGTGCAACTGATACTCTCATTTTTTCTTATTTTATGAGAACGAGACAGTTTTATATACACTGATTTTTTTTTTTAAACTGACCTCTCATTTTTATTTTCCTCAGACAAATGTCTGCTGCACTAATACTCCATGAAGAAGAATAGCTGATAGTAGAGATCATAAATATCTGTGAAATTATAATATCTAACAAAGCAAAGACATATAATCTCCTAAAACTGGTTTTCATAATGTGCAGAAAGCTTGGGGTTGCCCAGTCTCATAAAGCACCCAAATAATACAGTAACTGTATAAAATTAATAACCTCTCAAACAAAAGCCCTTTGGATTATGAAGCTGTACAAATTGCATGAACTGTACAAATCATATCATACTTCTATCAGTGAAAAGGAAATAATTACCAGGCTAAGAAATATCACTTAATTTTGTCTGGGTGACCTTCTCTTGGCAGAATCCACAAGTTCAGTTAGAATAAAACCAGAAGACAGTTCACTTGTTAACATCATAAACTGAAGAGATTCAAAGCCTACTTGGAATTTCAGATGTGGAGAATGCCAGCATACTGGATCAATTAGCATATGGGATTGCATGAGTGTAGTATACACACATCACTGCTGTATTAAATAGCATCGGCAAATATTAAACTAGAGAAAAGCAAACTTAAGGGGATGCTGCCACAGGAAATCTCATCTACGTACAGGTTGATAAAACAAGTGAACATATTTGCAAGGCTGGTATGAACCAGGAAGGTTTTAATTTCTCAGTCCAACTTTAGGGAAAAGCAGAAACAGAATCCTCCTCTGTTCCAAACAGTATTTCAACTTGTCTGGCAGCACAAGATGGGCTAATTAACAAAAACCAAAGGATGACAAAATGAAGCCAGATAAGCCATAAATATCTACATATATAAGCACACAGCAAGCAAGATAATGAAAAGTTAGCTAGATTTACCGTTTTAATTGTCCAAGTGGGTGGTTTGTTTGGGTTTTATTGGTTTGTTTGTTTTGTGGGGGGGAAACGTCGGGAGCTGTTATCACGAGGACTCCTCCATGCGCATCCACACCGCAGCAGGCGCCGGCTCCGGAGCGGGGAGCGAAGCGTTTCCCTCCGCAGCCGCCGCTCCCCCCACCAAAAATAAAACAAGAAAACACGGCGAGGGGCGGGGAGGCGGCAGCCAGCTGGGCAAACTCTGGCACCTCCCCGAGCGCTCCCCGGCCCGGGCTGCGGAAGAGGCTCGTCCGCCGCCCCGCAACTTGTGCACGGCGCTGAAGCCGCCGGGGCGGGGCGGGCGCTGGGGGCGGGCTCCGGGATGATGCCCGGAGGGATGCCCAGAGCTGCTTCGCCCGCGCTGCCCGCGGCGCGATGCGCCCACCTGGCGCTCCGTGGGGCGGGCGGGGAGCGGCAGCGATCGCTGGTAGGGGATGCCCTGAGCCTGTGCTACCTCCCCGAGCCGGGAGCGGGTTGGGAGGAGCCGTGCGAGTCCTCCAGGCTGGGCGGGACCTGGTGTATCCTAAGGTGGGTGGTATCCTGCTGCTAGTCGTCGTCTTCTCAGCCTGTGCCTGGTGGGGGCACGAAGGGGGACGTCTGTGTCAAGCACTCGGTTTATGTAGGAATTTGGAGCTTCACAAGTTTGTGCTCGTGGGTGAGACTGTCAGCTTCCTCCAAAATGTTATGACCGGGCTGTGCAGAAGAGGTGCCAGAGTGCATGTAAAGTGGTACGGAGGTGGACAGGCACGTGCTCAGGTGTTCTGCGGAGATAAAGCTGTCAGAGTCACATATTTGGGCCAGCAGAATCTGAGGCGAGTGATACCTTATTGAGGAGCTTAGACATGCCTGGGAGGTGACTGACCTGCTGTCCCTGGGCAGAACCCCAGGCTCTTCAGAACCCAGCAGTTGTCGATCTACTCAGTGCCTTTTCCCCTTCTTCTCAGTCATTGCTTCTGTCCCATCACCTGAGAAGGCTGAGTACCACACAGACAACCTATTTCAAGCAGTGCTTTGAGCTCCACTTTGCATGCTGTTTGCAATTCACTTCCATGATGCACATTTTGGTACCAAGTAATCCAGGGTGCTGGTCAATGCCCTTTCCTTTACCTCATGATGTTTCTTTTTTGCTTGGACCTCTAATCTGTACAAGGTGTTGAAGCAAACCAAAGCGTGTTTCAGTGAAAGCAGCCCCTACAAACCATTGCAAACGTTTATTCCACAAAAGCTTAAAAGAGCTGAAAGTACTAGAAGTTAATTTATAGCTATTCGTTAAAAAAGACAAAGGAAAGTGTTTGTGGATAGAAGGTCTAGCAAATACTTGCATCACACAGCCCCACGGTAGTTTTGTGAGGCTAATTAGATGCAATTTCCTTGGGTCAATTTGTGCCTGCCAGATTTTGAAATGCTTACTTAAGACTTGTCTTTTACAACCTTTTAAAGTTCCAGTTTTATACAAGCTGAACATTCTTTTTCCTTTTGCAGGTTTTGACACTGGTGAATAGTCTCCTCCCTCAGCTACATGTATCACCTAATGTTGTTTGAATTAATGAATTTTACCACAAGTGATCTTAGAAGTAGCAGAAATAATAGCAAAATATTTGTGCTTGTCTGTCCATTGCTCCTGACCAGTAAGAGTCAACTTTTTATGATTAAACTGTGCTTGCACTGTAGTCTGCATCTGGCTCTAGATTGATGCTATTTCACTCAGTCTAACAGGAAAGTGAAAGTGCCTCTCTAGAACTGACAATTTAGTATGTTATTTTTCTACGGTACCTATAAGCCTTAAAAATATTTTCTCCTAGATGAAACTGTTTGAGTGACATTGATGGTTGCAGAAAGTATTTAGCAATTTCCCAAACAGTGTGCAAGGGCATTGGATGTCACAGTGTAAGTAAGTAGTTGCTTCATCCCCTTCTTCAAATATCTCTTTAGAACCTCTTGCTCCCTGTGGTGTTTGCTTTGGATTTGCTCGTTGCTATTTTGTGTGTTGTTATGGTTTCAAACTGTGGCTCATTCTTGGATTGTGCCCTGCTCAGTGTAGCATCATCTTGTTCAGCTGGTGTGCCCCATAGAAATAGATTTGATGGTAGCAAGAAGGGAATTTTCTCTTATAATCAAAACAGGTAGCAATTTAAAGCTTATTTTTCAGGGTACGTTTTTTGTTATGCTCTTTTACATAGGAATAGTCATACTGTCAGGCAGAAATTCTCCCTAAGTCTGTTGTTTTCTCTTTGAGGAGAGCTGGCAGTAGGTACTTAAGAGTATGAGACTTGGGCAAATACAAAGAGATCCTTGTCCCAGAACAATGTCTCATCTTGCTGTAGCTTAGACAATGCAAGTTTGAAGCACTGGCTATGCCTATGTATCTAATCACCTCGAGGGATATTTTTTTTATAAGAGTGTCTACAGGTAATTTTGAACATGTTTATGCTTTTGATATCCACTCTGTCAGTCCAGCAGGTTGTTTTATATCACACGTAACTGATACTTATGGAAAAGTATCAGTTTTCCATAAAACTGAGCTTATGGAAAAGTATTTCTTTATTTTTTTAAACTTCTGTTTCAAAAAAGTGCATGTCAAACAAAGTCAAGGAGTGGTGGAAAAGTTTTGCTTACTTTAAGTGGTATTTGCATTAGTTTAGATAAAGCTATTTAATACCCTGTTTTAAAGAAATAAAATAAAAAATAGATCAATGAACTGATAATAGCTGCATACAAGGTTTATTCAAGGAAGAATGCCCCCACTTATATACTTACATCTCAAGTTTTTTGAGACAGTCTTTTTGCTCTGAGTTTGCCCAAAACATACTTCAAGTCTAGATCCTGGACTCGGGCTCTAGGACACTATAACACCAAAATGATAATAGTGGATTGTTTGAATTATAAATAAGAAGCAAATAAGAAGTGGCATGGTGGCTGGTCTGTGAATGCAAAAAACTGTTGATTTTTGTGACATACATTTCAGTCTCTTTCTGAGTGACCTTTTCCAAAGAGAAACATTTTGTTAGATGAACAATAAAATAACCAGGCTTCTGGAATTCTTGATATCTTCCCTATCTTTTGTTTCCTGACAGAGTTAAGCACTGGTGATGATGCTAGTCCCAGCTTCTTCCCTCACCTGACAGAGGTGGTTGCCAGCATCTCAGAAATTGTTTAGAGACAATTCTCCAGGTATGTCTGTGGCCAGGAGAACTGCAAGAGGGTTTTCCACCTGTCTTGCTATGAACTGTTCACAAAGTGAGAAAATATGGATCTGAAAACATCAACAGGGCAATGGAAGATTGGCATGAGTCGCAGTCACCCTTCAATTCAAAAGACAGCCTTTCCCAGCAGCTTGCATTTAGCACCTTGTGGAGGAGGGGGAGGAGGGCACCAGAAAAATCAGCACGGCTCTGCAGCACATTCAGAGCCTCAGTGAGAAGTGTGACTTCTGGAGTAACTTATTCCCTCAGTGTGCCAGCTAGTGGCCTCTCTGTCATCCCAGTCTCCTTTCACAAGGTTGGTGAGATAGGTGATAATGAGCTGATATGTAAAGTTGGTGTTGGAGAGGAGTGGAACCAGGAACCCTCACTTTAGCACATTATTTGAAATTCCAGTATCCAGCCATGAAGCCCAGGTTGCTTTCCTCTTTTTCTTTCTGCAAACTTTGCCTATCATCAGTAAGGAGTGAAAGAAGGACTGGAACTTGTTTGTAAGCCACTGTCATTTGTAAACTCTCCTCCCTTCTTGACACTCTAAACCTGATACATCTCAAAGTTTGGGGCGTTTCCATCACATTTAAATCCCCCTTGTGTAATAATCAGGTGGATAATTTGTATTTCCTCTGGCATTCCTTTGTTTCCACACTCTTTTTTTGATGGATTGTTCCTTTCAGGGATGTTAATAAGTTTTAGTTGTTCCTGCTGCTTCATCCTTTCCTATTCACTAATGTAAATCTGGTGGCTGAGGTTTGCTGACAGACGCCTTCCCTCCCTGCCTGGCTTGTATCTGCAGGTCTGGAGATTTGTCAGACTGGGATAATTCCTGCTTTCCAGGCATAGTTTGAGGAAAATAAAGGTGCTATTTTTTCTGAAAGAGCTTAATAACATGCTGGTGAAGACTGTAGTAATGCTTCCACTTTTGTGTTGCTGATGAAGTAGGAGGCTAATCGGGATCCATTCTCTCTCCTCCACTCAGGGAATGGTTGTGTAGCTTAACAGAGCCATGTCTTTCCAGTAACCAAAGCAGGACCCAGGTGAAGATTTGAGCATGAATATGTTGCCCATCATGCTTGATTTGAACTCACATTCATGAGTTTGATGGCAGCCTGTGCTAAGTCTGGGATGAGGCCCAGGCCCAGTTCAGATGATACCACTGGCCAAGGGCTTTTTCTATTGGGCACTGTAGTACAACAGACTGGGATTTAAAGTTAGCTGTGTATAGATGCCCTCAGTGGCTTCTTTAATGTATTTTAGCTGTGAGAATTTCAGCAGAATATTTAATAGCAAGCATTAAGAACAGTATAGGTTGTTCATTACCAAGATAATGCTAAGAAGAGCATTTAGTTATGTAGTAGAAAGCAACAACAAGAAAAAGTAGATACTAAATTGTGAAAGACATTTGTAGCCTTTGTCCTACTTGCATGTTGTCGTGCTCAGCCTATGTTGGCACATTCCCATCCTCTGTGATGTTGAGGATTGCCAGTAAAATCCTCAGTGATGGCTAAGATACTGATGCCTAAAAGTATGGGAGTTTTGTGAACTGTTTCACCCTGCTGACCACCCCCTCCAACTCCCAAGAAAACCCCACTGTGAAAATTAGCTACGTGTGGTAGCAATTTGCTACATGTTATAACTTGGTATTTGCTGCTTCTGTTGTTCCCTAATACCCGCTTGTTTCCTTACCTCTATCATGTTATTCTACTGCTGCCTGTCAGCTGTGAGACAGAGGACAAAGGAAAACTTAGTGAGGTTTTTACAGTTCTGATGGGGATGGGCACTGCTATGCTCTCCATCAGAGCCACCCCTGCATAAATATATTTCCTTTGTGGGGTCTAGACAAGAGGCTCTGATCATGTCTGAGTGGATATAACCAAAGGCACCAAGCACATGACAAAATAGCTTTAACTGATGCAAGAAATTAATGTGGCAGATAGTACTGCCAGAAGATTTCCTCCCACTGAGTTTATTAAAGGTAAGTATAAAAGCTGCTGTTTAGTCTCTAGGGCCAGACTGTCTTGTGGAAGAAGCTCCTCTTTGGCAGTGACATTTATCAGGAAAATAGCTCAGCATCACAGGGCATACACGTTTGTTGGGTTTTTTTTTATTTTTACTGCTCTGCTGTTAGAAGAGCTCTAGCTGACCATCCCTTTTTAAAATCCCTCTACTCTCTTGTTCTCCTTTCTGAGCCTATCTGTCCATTGTACATATCCTGAGTAGCTTGTATAGTGTGAAGGGAGAATGAATCAGTGTGGCACAGAGATTTGGAACAGACTCAGCTCAAGGACAAAACCCCCTCAGAGCAGTGTGAGGGGGCTAAATGGATGGCTTCATGGGCAGGAAAGGTGAGAAGGAGCTTGCTGAACCTGCAGTGCAGCTGCCAGTGTTTGGCATCAGAGCCATCTTTAGGAGCTGTTGCTGAGTCCCAGGATGACCTAGGGACTGATGCCTCACAGTTCTTGCATTTTCTACTTTACTATAAATATCTGTACATTTGGGATAAAATATGATATGCCAGGCTAGTTTCAGTTAGATGACAGGGGTTATGATGTTCTTATATTCATTATGATGTCTAGAGAGTCAAAAGCGTAGCCTTGTTGACTCCGCCTTGCACAGCCACCACAGTAATGTGCTGTGGAGTGCTCTTAATGAGGGCCAGAGGACCAGGTCAGAGGGGGCAGTGACAGACCATCTGCAGTTTGCAATACGAGGTGGTCAGCATCTCTCAGAATCAGACTATTTGTTTGCATCCTTTAATTAAAGAACTCTTTAGTTCACTTGAAGTCTGATTATTAAGCGAGAATGAAGATTGCTGCTTAGGAAAACAGACAATCATTTTTGCTTAATGAAATGTGTGTGTCTTCATTGCTGTTTATCTAGGGAGGGAAAATGTGAAAATGTTTGTCCCCTGTAAATAATACTTACACTCCACGTATTCAAACCTGCTCTCATCACAGAGGCCATTGCATTAAGCTCAAGTGTGGTCTCCAGCACATTTAGCATGGGCTATGGGGCAGGGCATGATATGTTACTCTTCTTGAACTGTCTCTTGGGAAAAAGGAAATTCCACAACATCTGTGTCAGAGGATAGGAAAGGAAAATGTACAGCAGTTGGTAACTGAAGAAAAAGACTGGAACTTTAAAAAGTGTGAATGTTGCCTCATCATGACAGGAAAAGAACACAATGGAAAATCACTGAGAACGAAAACATGAGCCCTACTGTTACGAGAAAAGTTCATTAGAGTTTTTAGGATGTGGAAACTGATTATGACACACAGCTGAAGAAGAGGACAAGGATGCCTATATGCTGATTTACAACTAGGTTATGTCGACAAGAAGTTTCTTATCTCTTCCTTAGATTTAGTAACTTCCATTCCAGTTGTCCACTGGGACTTCAGTGGCTTTCTTCATGCCAGCATAAATGCCAGCTAGCATACTAGAAAGAACTACAGAAACTGGCAAAAGCCCTGTGCTTCCCTCATTCCATCAAAAGTCAAGATATCCTCCATATTTCATGTATTTCTGAAGTTCAGATTCTATGAAATACAATTGTTCATCCAAAGCAATAACTGCCCAAGAAATTAGGTGTAAATGTCAGCCCTCATCTGATATGGTGGTGTTTGGTCAAAGATTGGACTCGGTGACCGTGGAGGTCTTTTCTGACCTTAATGATTCTATGTTTATATGAAACCTATTTTTAATTATAACAAAGAAATAGGAGTTGGAGAAAACCTTAGATAAGATAGAGAAATCTTGAAAATTTTCACTACTAAATTACTGGGTAACTACATTTAATAGATTACTTATTTATACAGATTGTTGTCTCTGGGAATGCATGTTTTTATTTTCTGGAAATTGTCTTTTCCACTTGGCTGGGTGCTGCTGTTCTGTCAGCTGCTGTGATCACGTTTGCACACATGCACACACACATACATAAACATACACAGCCTGCTATCAGGGCAATATGAAACTGGAAATGTATGAGTTTGTCTAGCTAAAGGGAAAAGTGCTAATTACAGAGCAAAATGGTGTACAGTATGCTGATAGCTACAAGTAATAGTGCCCTTATTGCACATCATTAAGTCCATTAAAATATATGTGATACCTGAAACTAGAAGGTTTGCTGTAGCATGTAAACTAGTAATATAAACAACTTCAGACCTTGGCTCGGTAATGAAAAAACATGACTATACTGTCTTCCCCCCAAGAGGAATGCTTTGCATAAATAATCATCATAAGAATTATTGATGTCAGCAATGCTTCTAGAAATGTGTCAACACTGATAAAAATCTCAGTGTCATGGGGATGACTCCTGAAAATTACAAAAAAAAAAAAAAAAAGAATAGTATCTGCTTA